>JAJHUR010076554.1:0-13148 GCA_027495735.1 Lutjanus campechanus | reverse complement strand
TGTCTGTCTGCATTTTTAATGTGAGAAATAACTCTGCACTACTAACTGGAGGAGTCTGCACTGTATTCAATCAGTGTGTTTTGGCAGAGGGTGTTTTAATTAATACTTATTTCTTATTTTCTTTATCAGCCGTCCAATGAGGACGAGACACAGATGGCCGGCTCAGACATAGAAACTTCAAAATGAGAGTCGACAACAAAATATTATATAATTCTTAAAACTACCACACAGTCACGGAACAGTCACAGGTACAGAGAGAAGAGGATTTATGGGCCAAGTAAATATTAATAAAAAGTTCTTGTATTAAATCACTATGAAAAATCATGTCACACTGAAATCATTATTCATCCTCTAAAACACCCTGAGGTCCCAAAAAAGTTTTGGTTGAATCAAGTGCAGACCACATTTGATTTTATTGTTACTTAAATCAGCATGAACTGATAGGATATTTTTACTTTAGGACAGCAGAAACGAGCTGTAAACACACCTTTGACATTTATAACTTGTTAGGAAAAAAATCCCTTTTTTCACATACAGCAAATATGCAACAACATTAGCATTATTTTGGAGTCATGTCTCTGGCTACTTGTGGCTCAGAGTTAGAGCGGGTCATCCACTAATTGGAAGATCGGCAGTTTGATTCCCAACTCCTCCTGTCCAACACTGAACCCCAAATTGCTCTTGAAGGCTGTGCCACTGGCATGTGGAAATGAGCATTACTCCTTGGCAACTTGGCAGCCCCTACGATGAGCATATGAACGTGTGTGAACGTTGGCATGTAGTGTAGTGCTTTGAATGGTCGGAAGACTATAAAGGTGCGCCATAAATGTAGCCCATCTGCCTTTTATCATGTCAGCCCAATATTCACTCTCCTTTTTGCTCTTCTTTGTTCTCCACCAATTCCTAAAGGAAAATCCAACGTGTTCTCATTCCAACTCGACACATACTGACATTTTGTCAACAGTACTTGGTGTCTGATAGTGAAGCAGAATGTACCCTTTATCTGATGTGACCAGAAAGCCTTTTTAAGATGTGATTAACATTGTGAAGTGGTTGCTGTTTGGGTGGGTTTAGGCACAAAAACTATTTGGATACATTTAGGCGGCTCGCAACACGAAAGCCACATGGCAACGTCATGTGGCTTAACGTTATATATCTTGCAGCTTGCTTGGTTTTGATTTCACATGGGATACAAACTCTGGTCTCCTGGAAACTGAAAGTCCTGAGTTTGTTAGAGCCATCCATCCACCATCAACAGCTCAGTGCATCTTATAATGGGTATCATGCATGTCTGTATGAGTAGGCGGTACCGAGGGGCAGTGACAAATCTTCAGTAAGTGATGAGTTGGGGATGAGGCCGGGCTGAATAATCAGTCCTTTTAGCTGCTAAATGCTCCGCTGTGTTCACCAGCTAGCCACTAACTTTGTCCATCTCCTGTTTGGTGCTGGGCAGGTAGCATACAATGGGTTTTAGAGCTTTTTCCCTAAAAGAGCTGCCTGTTGTAGCTGGAAATGATGCTGATGAGAGCAGTGAGATTAAGGAAATACTGTGTGATTGTCATGAATCAGTTAATAAAACTTTATTTAAATAGCACCTTTCAAACAGTGCAATTCAAAGTGCTTTATAAGCAGCTACTAAAACTTTCAGTGGCTTGGAGCAAATTTGCTCAAAGCAGTAACCAAATGTTTTTGAATGTTTTTGTGTTGCACTGTGTTTATATGAAAAGTGCTATATAAATAAAGTTTGACTGATTGAATGATATTCTGTTTTATGGAACAGCTAATATGATCTGAAGGGTCCTCCTGGTTTATAAACCAAAAGCATTTCTGACAGGTGTTCTGGTGCAAGGCCATGTAGTTTATGATAAACTAATGAAAGAATTTTAGAATCACTATGAAAATCAACAGGTAAACAGACTTATAAATCGCTGTAATGTGTGGTCTCATCTTAGTGAGCACTCATGCAGCTGAATTTTGAGTCAGCTGTAGCTGATTTATTGTATTCTTCAGTAGTCCAGAAAAGACAGTTACGCTGACAGTGTCGCTCAGAGAGACAAATGGCTTCAAGCAAACCCAATCACAATGTAATGATTTGAACAACTGTTAATATGAAATAATATATTTTAACTCTTTTAAAGGTGTTTTGTATGGTATTTACTTCCTCTAGAGGTCACAGAAATCACCAGCATCTCCGACCAAAACAAATGCGCTCTTTGTTTAGTCTATAAAATTTGGAAAAAGTATCATCTGAACACACACTGGCAGTGAAACATGGATCAACATTATGTTACTATATTGCCTTCTCAAATGTTTAATGTAAAATGTTTTCAGAAACACATTTTAGTGTACTGTTTAGCTGTAATACAAGAAATATTGTATCCAGGCTGGTTTCCAATGGAGACACACGAAACTTTGATCAAACTGTAAATTTAGGCAGTGCTGACCAAATATGAATTAAGATTCTGTTATTACATTGTCTATTTTTCATTTAAAATGTTTTCAGAAACATATTTTAGTGTATTTTTAGCTGTAATGTGTGAAAATTACTCAGCTGGTTGTCATGTTATGTGAAAATGGATGTTCCACTACATCTTTACATAGCATATTATATAATAATTGTTTGCTGACATCTAGTGAGGCTGAATGTTGTATATTGCACCTTTGAATACAAAGAATGTCATGGACAACATATGCATGTTTAATTGCATGTGTGGATATTGTTCTACTGTAGCAGATGCAATTGCATGCTCAAATCTTTTAAACCATATGGATCCGTGAACGTGTGTATGTTCTTGCTTGCTATGACATATGAACATACATTACGCATTGTATCCACCTCAGTTAAGACAGCTTCAGTGATGTTTGTGGCCACTCTTTGCTGGTAAAGCATGTCTTTCTGGGCTTACCCAGTCTAAGTCAGTCTGAGGTGATTTCATATTTGCAGCCAGTCTGCATAGTCAGCCGGCCAATCCAGCAGAGTGCAATATTGCGAAACTGGAGAAGACTGAGGAAGGTTAGATGACACATTATGGCAGTAAAAAGGGTGTCAATAATGGTTTGTCTTGTGAAACATTCTCAGGCTCATTTTCACCACCAGCTCTCGCCTCAGGCAGTGAATCTACCTGTATCATTCATTGCATTTTCACATGAATGAGAAACCTGCCTACTCAAAATACCACTTTGTGCCGTACAGTACATTCACCTATGCATAACCTTGAATGACTAATGTGTGCTTGCAATTGTTTCTATCCTGGGCGCAAGGGCTTTGCAAGGTTAAGTAGAGAGTCCGTGTCAAGAACAAAGCAGCAAAGGTGCTGGTAATTTAGAAATCCTTTTTGGTTCCCCCCACAGCTACACTTTCCTACGCAGCAATTCTCCAAACCAACTAAATGGATTACTCCGAGAATGACTTTGGTTTAGTCTAGACCGGTCAAAGATTAAGTGCTTGTTTGATGTATTTTTTCCCCAATTGTAACGCACACAAACACAACACTTCATCCGGAGCTAGTTTCTCTCCGGCAAGCACAACAAGTGCCAGTCTAAGAGGTACCGCTGCAAAACACAGGAATTTTGTAGTAATGAAGCTGTCAGAAAGATGTGGAGTGTATAATGTTTGCACCCGCTCCACTTCCAGGCCTGGAAAAACAGAACAGACCCATTCTTTTGCCTACAGCAAAGTAGGCAGAGCACACAATGACATCAAACTAGCGTCAAACTGTGTAAGCACTCATTACAGCGTGTACTCGGCTCAGACCACCTCAATGGTTTTTCTCATCTTCACATGCCCAAATGTACGAGGGCTGCCTGTGGGTGCTGTCGCTGCTCTTTCCCTCTCCAGCTGACACTTCACATGAGGAGGTGTTAGCATTATCTAAAGCTATCATCGAATATTTACCCGGGCTGTTATCCTTTTTAGATAATACAACGGTGATTCATTAGGCCTCATTTGCTTTCACGCCGGTGCGGTACATTAACTGTGAGGGTACGCAATCCTCACCACTTTCATATTGTTGACACAGAAGCCCCACAGCTGTGAGAGAGAGCAGTTTTGGGAGGGTTGAATCATGGCATTTTTTACAGCACCTGAAATGTAAGGACCTCATTCAAAATATGATACACCCCTTCTTCTCAAAGTCATACCTTTTTCAAATGGGAACACACATCCATGATACACATACTGCCGAAATCAACAGCACTTAATAATTCAAACAAGAAAGCCTAGAACTAAGCCAGAATTGTCCAAATGTAAACAAATATAAGTGCCTTTAAGTCAGTGATGTGTGTTCAAGTGTTCATTTTTCTAAGAAAAGTGGTTCTAACTTGATCACTACTGCACAGACTCTGGCTCAAATGATGTCAAAGCTTAAAATGACAGCACTTGTATCCAGGATATTTTGGCTTAATTTTTCACACAGTAGGAGGAGGTGGAGACATGTCGTCTTTATTCTTTCAATGGTATAGACTCCTATGAACATAATCCCACTCTGTCATCACTTATGACCCATTTCTGCCTGTATTTTCTTATTTTACATATTTATTTTCGTTATTTTTAGTGTTTGGGATTTTTTGCCAACCCACAGCATTGGTATTTAACCAACCTGGGAATAAGACTCATGAATCAACTATCTTTCTGGTGCATTTACAAACAGCAAGAGAGAAATCACGCAACATAATACGTTGTGTTTGCATCACACAAAGAAAGAATTGATAGAAGTGAAAAAAATCAGTCCATCCAAATGATCTTCCATCAGTATTAACGATCACAGTTTTTTTTTTTTTTTTAATATATTCAGGTAAATAACATATAGGGCTGAGCAAGCAGTCTTAGTGCTCAATTTGAATGCATTGCTCTGATCTGATTTTTTGGCTGTTCATACTATTTTGTAAACGTGGCCAATATCAGATTCTATCGTGAACTGGTCACGTTCCTGAACTGACCTTAATGCACAAAAGAATAAGACTTCTTATGATGTCGTACCAAAACTTTCGCAGTAAACATGGATGCCACTGAAGTCAACGCTTACTAGGGGTGTCATCATTGTTCTTTCCCCTGACAGCTCTCATTTAAATCCTCTGAAATCTCATCAATCATCTTCGTAAAAACAGTACTCTACATGGCATGATATGATGTGTGATATGGTCTGGCAAGTGTGATAGAACGTCTGGTAAGCTATGCTGTGTTGTCTTTGAAGTGAGTTAGTTTTTTTTTCTTCAGACACGCATTGGATGCCGCTAGTGAGCAGAACAAAATTCTGGGAGAATTGCCGATTCTGTCTGAAAAGACAGAAATTAGATTATTGAAAATGAAAGCTCATTTCCATGAATTTTCACCCTAGCATTTATAAGTTGATGTGCAGTGGAAGGCAGCAAATTTGTGAGCAGAAGATAACAAAGGTGAGGAGAAAGAGAGACAATTTTTTTTTTGCTACTTCTGTACAGAAGTGTATGTGGATGTTGGTGTAGGAGCCAGGAGTAGTGGGATTGTGATTTGAATGGCTTTACAGAAACAGATTTTATGCAGAATTTCCAGATGTCAAGGGGTACTTTTGCCCACAGCGCCTCTCCACAAAACTCTTGTGGCAAGACACTCAGTTCAGGCGACTGAGTGATGTAAAAGTAACTTGAATTATATTAAAATTGTTCAGACTAAGGTCGCAACACAAAATAAAACATACATGTGTCTGATTTAGGACCACATACGAAAGTGGCCCAAATCAGAATTGAAAAGATCAGATTTCATGTGGTTTGTGCTGTTCACACTGCTCAGGGAAAAAATAGCAGTTCTGAACAAAAAAGAATCTGATTTGGTCCACTTGTGCCTGCAGTCGGAACGTATAGCCTTTGAATGCTTGTTATTATCTTGTATATAAGTTGAAACCTCAACTGATATAATGCTGTTTCCTCATTTCTTTTCTCACAAATCCTCTTAGTACCTGAGGAGGATGGCACGTTCTGTTTTAAACAAAAAAGGGATGCCTCCTAAAATGTTGTTAACACCTGTGTTAAAGTCTGCCTGAGAGCTAAGCAACACCAAGACACATGGGGCATGTACTGTAGCAGCTCCCCTCATTTATTTCCTCTCCAGCCATGTGTAGATAAGATAAAGCCTTATACACTCTGTTAAGCAAAAATGCTTGGCTGCACTACTGGCAGCCTGCACGGCACAAAACCCAAAGTAGGGCATTCCGAATTTTTTGCTCCTCTGTGGCTTGAAGAGTGCATCTGGACACCCCCACACATTCATGCTCGGCGGATGCCTGCATTATTTTCAGCTTACATTACTTGAATTATGCATTTTACATGGTTTCACATGTGAAAATTGCCCATGTCTGTGACATGTGGAGGCGGGTACAAAGCTGGATTTGAGCCATTCTGCAAAACCTCACGGGTAGACTTGACTCCCAACGCCTCTTGTGGAACATTTCATAGTGAGCTGCAGCAGCACTGAGGGCGACTTGGTTTGCTGCCAACTATACAATAGAGTTGTGAGGAATGTGCCATTTTTGCCCCTTAATCCAGTGGCTCCATGCCACCACACTACAATTAATCCACTGTAGTGGCATTTAAGCATACCTAACTCTTTCTCAGCCATCTTTAAATGGAACTTAGAATGAATAAGCATCGTCATTTTAGTAACTAAGTTGATTGATGGGTGCAGGAGAGCTGCCCATACAGAGTTCCTGGCATCCATCCTCTACTGAAAAGAACACTTCACCAATTGTACAAGTGGTGGACTGTTTAATAGTCATAATGGACACAGCACAGCATGTGTACACAGTTGGACAAGATTTTCTCTTGCTCTAGAGGAGCTTTGTCCAGTCTGAGAAAATGATCCAGGTGACAGCCCTTGAATACCTCAAACTCAGCTTGTAGACTAAAAATTTGTTACGAAAAGCCTTCAATAGAAACCATGGGGTTTGAAAGACATGGGCATTTACCAGGCAGGAAGGGCAAATAAAGGATGGTTATCGATTTGCAGTAGTAGGTGTGGGATCAATCGTTTGTGGAGCTTGACCTAAGGACTAGAAGTCAAAATATCTCAGCCTCTGCTGCATCGATTTTCACTGCTCTTTTCAGATATCTTTCTCAGTCCCCCACTGCAAATCTGATAGGAGTGCAATACTAAATCAGTGTAATCTCAATTGAATAACACAATGTAAAATACTCCATTACAAGTCAGAATCCTGCATCCTCTTAGGATCCTGCATCCTATCGCTTTAAAGGGAAAATTCAGTATTTCACATGGATGTCTAGTCAGTATTGATGGTCAACTGGAGCAACATATTCCTCAGTGTGTTCTGTATTGACTGAGACAGCTGAGTTTTTGTGCTGCAAAATCTTCCTGCATTCCATGATTTCACACCAATGTAATTGGTGTTAAGGAGGAACTACAGACTTTTTCTGGTTGGATTTAGTCTCCAGGTCTGTGTAGCCACGGGGTGCACTAAGCATTTTTCATCAGTCATTAACAACAACTCAGGATGGAACTGACTAAAAAAAGGATTCATATGTTGCAGTTCTCATTGCAGGTTAGCAGGATGGAATCACCAACCTCTTGTTTGTCAATTTCCCCCACATAGATCACATTCATTCAACTTTATTTCATTCTTTATGTCCCCCCTGGACTTCCACGCCCCCCCTGCAGTGGCTCCGAGCCCCACAAGGGGGGTCTGGGGGGTTAAAGCTAGGGCAGCGATACATGGCAACCTGAGCGCAGGCATGTGCACTGCATCCAGGTACATGTAGGCATTAACAGTACGGCTCTGTGAGCAGAAGAACCCAGTTTTCTTGGTCAATATAGCTTGCACTGAGGAATCTATTGCTTCAACATTTGCCATCAACACTGCAACACGACGACATCCATATGAAAAGTGCTGAATTTTTCCATATAAGGTAATTTAATCTTTAATAATATATCATATTCTGTAAGATGATGATACAGTTAATATGTAAAATATAAGTAACTAACTAATATTGGTTCAAATGGAGTAAAAAGAACCATATTTGTCTATGAAATGTTGTCAAGTAGAACTTCAAAGTGATGTAAAATCAAAGTACACGTGCTTCAAAATTGTACCAAAGTATACTACCTGAGTAAATTTATTTTTATCAAGTTACTTTCCACTACTGTACACAGTAACAGCGGTTTGTAAATGCTGAGCACACTGCAGTCTTGACTGATATGCCAGCAAGTGAAGATTTGAGCAGTTGGGAGGTCAGTGCATCACTCAGGGGTCGATGGTAATTTGATGGCAGTTGTTGAAAGGGAGAACTCTTCACTTCCACTTTATCTTCCAATTGTTGGCCAGCCGTGCAGGGATTCGATCCGACAGCCCTCTGATTGCGAGCTCATTCTCTCACTGTCAGGACATTGCGGGCCGACTGCCTATTGTTACTGTTGTCACTTCTCAGCAGCGTCATATGGCAACCTATCTGCCTACCGCAGTTATGCCAAAGCAGAAGTATTTACTGTCTGTAGCTATTGATTTCATCTTTCCCAGAGACAAGAGGAGACTTCCATGTATGCACACATGTTCACACACATGCATACAGATGTACTTAGGCCCTCTTTTTCCACACACACACACTGTGGCTCTGTTTTTCCTTCTGCCTGCCGACCTCCGGTTCCCTCAGTTATTCATGAGCCATCTGGTTGGGCAAGTGCTGTGTCAGATGTGTGTCAAACAGGACCTCATCTGTCCCCCCTGTTCATCTTCTAATTGTGTCCTCGTCTGCATGCTGAAGCCGCCACTGATGCCCCTGCAACACTCCGCAGTTACCAAGGGACTCCAGCTCGACTCTCTGGTCCATCATGTCCTAAATAACTTGTTTAATCTGATGTGTGCATCTTTATTTAAGATCATGGCATCTGGTTCATCAATGTTGTAAAGGCAAGCACAAATCTGCCTTTGTATACTTGTCTGTGTGTTTAAAATGTGCGCGTGTGCACCCTTTTAGGAAGTGGGTTGAAGATGAGCCATGTCAACATTGAAATTCAGAAATACAGGCAAGCTTTTATCAATAACAAACATTGAATCCACTTATTATTTAAGTCAACGATAAATGGTTGTGCACTCATCAGAATTGGGACCAAGTAACTGTTTTACAAGACACACGTAAGTCTCAAGTCTTTGCATTCCAGTCCCAAGTTAAGACAGCCTGAACCTCATACAGTATGTCCAACAAAGCTGGGAGTTGTGTGATTTTGCATATTGCAGTTAATTCTATACCTCATAGTTGTCTATGTGAACAAAATTAACTTTTGAAAAATGTTTTCCAACTGGAGCTCAGTAATGTAACATCAGTTGTTCATACTTCTCTCTTGCCACTTGATTGGCTGCTGTTGGATTGGTTCAAACAAAGTGGATCTGTGGAATTAAAGGCTGCATTACAACAGCATTATCAGCTCCTCCTCTCTCTGACCCACGATGCCTTTTCCACAGTGTCTGCCCCCTTCTTTTTTTAATGGCCAAAGCCAGGCAGCAAATGGCAGAAGTTCAGCACAGTGAACTCTGAACAGCAGAGCAAAATCTCACGTTCATGTGGGCGTCAGCCTCTTCTTACCCCTACTGCAGTGATGAAAACTGCTTCCCCTCTGCTGCCTTTCCCTTATTGACAGCGTGTGACCAAGTGGCAGTGTTCCATAAGTGTTGTATTGCTGGAAATTAATTGCGTTAACATTTGTTTCTTCCATAAATAAAGGGAAATTAATTGATTCGTGGCAAACATTTTAAATAGCATACTATTTAATCTTTGGGCTCTGGGGAAGGTATCAAGTATTTTCAAGTCAAAAGGCTGAAGTCCAAGTGAAGTCACAAGTCACTGGTGTTAAAGTCTAAATCAGTTGCAAGTGTTCCATGATTTTTGTCAAGTTGAGTCTAAAGTCATATGACTCTTGCACCAGAATCACATCATAGTAGCTAAGACACCAATAGGAACTAACTTTAGACGGCATCAAGGTTAAAAGGGTACAGGAGTGTACAAGTGAGGAAATATTACTTCATCTGTAAGTAAGAATAATTGCGTTAAAAGAAGAAAAATAGCTCTTTTGAACACTACACCCACACTACAATATAGTAGCTGTAAAAGGGCCAGTGTGGCCCTCTGATCACAACCTTTTCCATATGAATATGCCCTACCAGCCAATCCCTCTGCAATTCAGCGCTGGTCTTGAAAGTGAAGACCATTTCTTCTCTATAATAAAACTTTTTTCACAGGCTTATGAGGGAAAAAGAGGTTCAAAGCAAACTTAAATGGAATATTCTCCTGGTCTGCCATGACAGGCTAACTGTAGGCTACTCTGTAATTCTCGCCTTTTCAAAAGCAGCACTTTATCAAAAAGTCTGCATGAGTGAAAGTAGAGGCACTGGTTTCAGAATGTACTTCAGAAAAGTTTAAGCAGACAAAAAAGGATTCATTTACAGTAACAAGAGGACTTGTAGTTAGTTTCTTCATATCAAGGACAGCACCACTGAAGTCATAATCATCAAGAGGCGGCCTTGAATTTGATGAAATTGCAGATGTTCTGGGTGAGTGTGATTAAGGAACAATTTTATATAGATAACCACAAGCTTTATGTGCAATTTAAAAGGATTTAGCATGGCTAGATAGCCCAGTTGACCACATGTTACACTGAGTACCAGAAGGGTGAGCAGAAGGAGGCAGAGCAGTCATTGATGAGACTGAAACCGAAATTCAACACAAACAAAAACAGCACTATAATAACACAAAACAGATGATAGAGGCACAGTCACCTATCCTAAATGCCAAACCAGGAAAAGTGAAAACTAGAATTCTGACCCCAGAAAATAAGAAATGAAAAAGTCTAGAGGACTTGATAACTTTGATAACTCACAACATTAACTTAACATAAATATTTGGATTTATTTATTCAAGTCAATTAAACTCAAAATTTCTCAGACCACTTCAGAAATTATAGACATGACTTCTTATAACTTGACGTCTTTTGGCTTGAAATGATGAGTTGATTGAAGGTACTGTACAGAGTTCAATCAACTCATTAAATTAAATTTCTCAAGAAACAGTCATTTTACTGACTTTGTTTCTTTTCAACTCTCCTGACAGCCTTCTTTTTTAGAGTTTGAAGAAAACATAGCCTATGTGATGGAAACTTTTAAAATAAGTCATGGTTGCTTGTTTTCAACATAAAGAGAACATTCTGAAAAATGCTGGAGGTTAGTATTGAGTTCTTAAAACTTAATACATTTGCTGGGAGACTGAAACTAGAAAAGAAAATATACATTTGTGTGACTGAAGAGTTGCTTGCTTTAGTACAACTGAAAAAGTTTATTTATTTTGAATCATTACAACAATGCCTCAACTTGTCTTTTCAAATTCAGCCAACTTAAAACTTAAAGGCAACACGGACACTAACTTTCTAAAGTTAGATATTTCGAAAAATATTTAAAACAACATAAAAAAGTGGGCCTACATCCAACATAAAAACATCTAAACATAATCTTTTCTTTGTGGAGAAATATATTTCTGTGTTCATCCCTCATAATAACTTAGTGTTTGTGAGTCTGTGCTGGACAGAGTTATTGCCCTTTATTATTCTCAGCTTACAAAGTCATTTATAGCTCCCTTTGCTGTGCCAAAATTGGGCTTCATACAACTGTCATATCGTATACATTTTATCTTAAGTTATTCCTTTCAACGCAATATAAAAACAATTTATGTATGCATGGATGGATTCACACAAGATACATGACCTTAGAGAGAGGGATCATGACTATATTAAATGCAGGCCCGCCTCTGAGCAACACAATAATGTATGATTTCAGAAAGAGGCCAGGAGGTCCCTCTGGAGAACTGCTGTGATTCATCTCTGACAGAGACATCACTTCCACTCCGGGCCAAGGGGATAAGACTGTCATGTTAGCCGTCCCTGCCCAATCCCCAGCCCTTCAAAGTAAAGCCACCGTGATGAATCGGAGGCCCTCTGAATGTGCTGTCCCAACATGCCCTCTGTGTTCATTGCGGGTTTCTGAGCATGAGGAAGGGTTTAAATGCATGTTGTGTTTCCACAATAAGACAAAGCAGAGCTGAGAGTTTGTCTGGAGCTCTAAACATGCCAGGGACACATGCAAATGAGCGAGGAGTCTGGCTAAGTGATGCTCTCATACAATAAGTAAACAAAGCTGTCTGTGCCCACTCATACCCCTCCTGTGGGCCTCTCTATGTTTTGCTTCTGAATGTTGTGTCCTCTAGCTGAGAGCTGATACCAGTATTTTTGGACTTGAAGTTGCTGTGAGCTGATATTATTTATTTTCATCACTGACTACTTCCATGACCCTTTTTTTTGTTGGCCACGGGACAAAACTTTCTTGAAATTCATACTCATGAAATTCTTAAAGGTGAGCTTTTAAAAAAGGACAAAACAGTTTTCATTGCAGGTCTTTGAGATTATCATGCCCAAAGCTACAACTGCACCATAACTCAATTCAAGCATGGGACGCAGAGACCAATATCCAATTTTTCGTCCTTGGGATGGGCATTGTCTACTAAATTGGCATATGAAGATGACCACAATAAAACATCATGATTGACAGTGTTTGGGGATGGCAGCCTGTTTCTGACTGAATCAGGAAGACTGTCCCCTTGCAGAATAACCAACTTGCTGAAATGAGTATGGCAAATCATCACCAGCTCACCAATGTAGTAACCACCATTTCCCACTGATGCTCGGACAGCAACCTCCAACTTTCTCACTTAGCTAGAATAAGTCTAACTCTTTGCCCCTCGAGCGTCCGGAAGGGAACTGTGTCTCTGCACCACATGTCCATAACTTTGTTTTGTTAAGCATCTGAAGTTTGAAACACAGGAAACAATAACTTAGATAACATTAACATGACTGAAAGAAACACAAACAGTGGCCCCCAGAGAGGAAACACTGCTGCCACCCATGTAACCGAGCCTCTTGAGTTCACCCAAATGATTAGATATGTCCGTTTCAAACAATATAACTGTCACTGCCCACATACTTCCATCCGTCCTTTACGCTGACATGGATATTAAAGGGATAGTTCGGGATTTTTGACATGAATCTGTATGGCATCCTCATCACCAGTGTCATGCAATCACACTGACTTACCCCTGGCAGCGTCCTGTGAGCAGAGTTCTCGTCC
>JAJHUR010076553.1:0-17803 GCA_027495735.1 Lutjanus campechanus | reverse complement strand
GGGTGTTTCTTTGGGCAGGAACATGGCCAATACATAGAAATTAGAACTGAGAAGGAAAACATTTACATTAGAAACAAGTGTGCTCCCTTCATGCTCTTTATTACTGAGCTCAAAGAAAACAGAATCACGGGGTTTTCACTTGTCACCATGTTGTTTCAAACCAGTAAAACCTTCTGCTATTTATTTGAACAGATCAAGTTTATGCATGCACACTGTATGTTTTACTCATTTTCCTCACGGCTGAAATAAGATGAAGACGAGACTTCTTTGGAGCTTCTTTCAGTGTTGCAGGAACTTATTGAAGAACATAAAGAAAATTAAATTTGTTAATTTATGATAATCCAACAATCACAAAGACGTCTCTGAGCACCTCCCTCACATAGAGATTCTTTCTGTTTGTTTCATAGGTGATGGTGATGATGAGTTTGCCCTTTACCCGTCCGACATCTTAGATGATGTATGTGGCTCTGATGGTGATCCTGCGCCATCTTCGGCCCTGGCAGAGGACCCAGCGTCCCCTCCGCTTTCTGATGATGAGGCTTCACCCCAGGACCTCTTGTCATTCCAACACCAGAGCATCTTTTTACCCCAAGAAGATTTAACCATTCCCCTGGACTTTGAGCTGCGAGAGTCAGCAGTTTCAGGCGGAGGCCTGGGCATCTGGAGCCGCAGGAGGATAAACATCGGGGAGCGCTTTGGACCGTATGAAGGAGAGCGCAGGCCTTGTCTCCGAGACCCCACTCAAGGCTGGGAGGTAGGAACATCACAAATAAAGAAGAGTTCATCTGCATATTCTTAAAGTGAGCCAAAATGATTGCTTTGCAGAGTCAGTACATTCATATAAATAGATGGCTGACAGAAATTAACGTTTCATTAAAGCTGGGCATACACTGTATGATTTGGTTTCTGACCTGATTTTTATTCCTTTTAGAATCTGGTTAAATTTCAGCTTTTGTTGAGCATCATTTGCAGTGCAGGACACACCTTTTTTCTCACTGCACCTGCACGTGTGGCAATCAGAGTGTCTAAAATAGCCATGATGACCTGATGCCTCATTTGAACTAAAAATATGGACAGTAAAACTTAGCTAGCTTACCTCCAGCTCTCTCTGCAAAATGCACAAGCTATACCACGTCCATGTCTTCATAGCCACCTGGGAGTTGATGTACATCTTTTATTTTAGTGTTTTTGGACCTTGTTAGTGTCATTGCTAGAAAACAAACTTCTACCTGCCTCTGAGATTTCAAACAAAAATTTATTGACAATTACGAATAATCACAATGGTCAACAAGGGGTGACAGGGTATTTTATTTTACATTTTACACATACAGCGTGACCGCTCAGGTAATGGCTTTGCAATCAGACTGTGAGTGACAGTGTCAGCCTCTTGAGCTTTGGGTTTATATTGCAGATGATTTACTCATACAGTAGGAGTTGGAATTAATCAAAAACATGTCAGAAAAATGTACAGTGTATGTCCAGCTTGAGTGCTCTGCAACTTTTGAATAGCAAGGCTTCAGAAAATAGAAATTATCTACAGTGGCCACCACAGTTTTCAGTGGTTTAAGGGCAGATAACAAGGCTGCTCTGGTAAAGAAGTTTGCTCTACATGTAACAGAGCAGCTTAGCTGCTGTTGTTTCAAACATACACATGAAAATTGCAGTAGCACACTTTCTGACAAGGGGGGTTTTCCTTGGCCGATATACACTGTAACATTCACATCAGCCCTCTTTTTATTTCCTCCCATGGCGTCATGTTCACATTTAGCCCAGTGACCACAAGGCTGTTGTTGCCGTTTGTTGCCCAGTGATGTAATGTTAGCTCAGTGCCATTGAAAGAAAGGGAGTCGAGGTTGTGCTCTTAACTCAATTAAAATGAAAAGCCATAAATCCCTTTTTCATCCTGGTTAGGGACCCAGTGCGGCCATTGGCAAATCACATATTGGTCAGCCGGCACAAAAAATCGAAGACAGGGTCACAGGACAAGGTCAAAGGTTAGATGTGGTCTCTGTCAGTGTCAGGCTAGCTCAGTTTTATGGGGCAGGAATAAGGAGGCTGGCAAAGAATCAGCCTCATTTAGTCTCCTGAAATAGATCCTCTTTAATTTGGATGTGAGGATTTAGTCCTTCATATTCAAGCCTTTGTCCCTTTGTAGGACCAGGCTCATTAAGAATCGCTGACCATGCAGTTCATAAAGTATAAAGTCACAGATGATTCACCACAGAATTCCTTCTCTTACTAGAGTCTTCCCTGAATCCGTTTTAATCCTGCACTTTAAAACTGACTGAGAACTTGTTGGTAAAGTATCAACATTCGGCTCATATAAATAGTTTTGGATTTGGACTGCTGCTCGCTGGGTTTGCATCATAGAGCATTACTCCAGCCCATCAGCTCTGACTCAGTGGTTTTGGCACGGACCAAACCAAAATAAATTTCTTTTTTCTTTTTACTCTGGACTACATTTCTCCAGGAAACAACTTCTCCCTCATTATCAACTGCCGGGTGAGACGCAATATATAAATGCCTCCTAAATTGAATTGAAGAAAAACTCTTCATTTTTGCCCATTTTCATAACACAAAATCTTAATAAAAAGTCTCTGTCCCTCACAGAGAGATTTACAGCCGGTTGAACAAGCTCTCTGGGTTATTCTTTTTCCCAGGGAAGGAAATAAAGGAAAAAGAGGTTTCATGAATTTTAATCCGGCAGTAATTTATGGGGAGCTTGAATAATAATATGTATTTAAAAAGCTGAGGAGCTGGGATGTGAGTGTGCATGTGTGTGTGTGTCTGGGGGCAGGCGGGTGGGGGGATTGAGGGGAAAGATGGGATCCTGGCGAGGCAGCACTGTATCACAATGTTTAATTACCGTCCTGACAGCGCACCATAACTCTTTCCATTAAGTAAATAAGTTGTAAAGAATTTATGATGAAATGCCACATTATTCAGAATGGATATTCAGTGATGACATCCCTCTGCATTAAATATGGTAAACGCCATTAAGCCCTCCTGACCCCCCCGTCTTCTCCCATGCCCACCCGTTTACCATCCCTCACCCATTGCTCACCGCCCCCTCCTCCCCCCTCTCCCGCCTGCAAACCGTCAATATGCCAATAAGCCTGCGGAGGGTCTGTAAAAATAAAATTGATTTGGTAAATGTGAGTTAAGATAGATATGTTTGCTTTCATCATCAATTCTGTGCAGCGCGGCGAGGTGATGTCACCGACCGGGGAACGCTAAAGTGGCGCTCCCATCTGGAGCGTTTGATGGAGGGCCCTGAGCAGCCCAGGCCAGTGGTGACAGACTGGGGGAAGTTTGTCACCAGGGAGGCCACCGCTCCTCAGCGCTATCACCATAAATTCGGGGGCTTTATTCATAAAGGGGAAGAGTGAGTTATGGCGTCCATGATGCTTTATGAATACAGGAATGGTGACTTATGGGAAAGATAGCTTCGGTAAATAAGAGGTAGAGAGGCAGCAGCGAGGGGTCTGTCAGGCTGAGACGCTCACCTACACTGTCGTATGCAGAACCGGAGTGCTGACTGCGCCAGCAGTCGTACACTCACTGGTGTGTGTGTTTGTGTGAGCTGAGACTAATCTAGTTTTAGTGAGTGCTTTTAGTTAAGTTATGATTTTTAATTTGAAGAGTGAATTATGCTTTTGTTGATTTGTTGATTTAATCAGATGATGTCATGTGTCAATATAAAAAATTAAAGTCAAGCATCAGTTAAGACCAAGAGAGGATTTTCCTGATGGAAGTTGAAAAGCAATGGAGACATGATGATCAATGGCCGTTAATTAAGAGAAAGTGTGCAAAGATGTTTTACATATTGATGTTATTGTTAATCTGTTCACTCAAAATCAGAAACATGAAGATTTTTTTTTTTTTAAATCTCCCACAACAACCCACCCACTTTGTTTACTGTCCGTTTAAGAAATTGAACTGTAAAATGGAACTAGATTGGATTTATTAATGATAAGGAATTCATTTTATTTGATTTCTCTTGAGAATAGAACAACAGTGAATATAAAAGAGTGTTTCAGAAAGCTTCCATATGGCTTTGAAAATATAAATGGGAAGTGAAGTGACCCTTCAACCCTAGTGAAGATTCCCAAGTCTGCAGGGGACCAGATTTAGACCAGAACAAGCTGGTGACTTGTTTTATTACCAAAGTTTAGAATATGTTCTTGTCTTAAGTTTGTCTCACAGCTCCAAAATACAATAAAACAAATATTGGGTTATATCAAGGTCCATACAAACAGTGTAAACATTCTTATAGGAACTTACAATGAAAATCTATCTGAGCCTCCTGTAAGACTTAGTTGTAACAGAAAACAGTAATACTGAATTAAAATAAATAAGGACTTGAAAGTTAACAAAAATACAGCTATAAAACCAGAAAATAAAATACAAAATAGAAGACTAAACCAAATTCACACTAAACAAATGATTGTTCTACAGGTGTAATGTGCACAATCCAAATTTCACTTTTTCAAAAAGTTGTTCTGTTGCAGTCTTATAGAAAAAGTCAATCTTTCCATCCCATTATATATCATCACCTGTAGGTATTTCTGGTTTTAGCCACTTTCTAGTAATGGCTTTCCTGCCAGCTGCGCTAAGAATCCAAAATAAATGTCCAACATGAGATGTAACGTTTTCTGATGGCAAGGTGCCCAAACACAAGGTCTCTAGCTTAATGCTAAACTTTATGAACCTCCTGCCAGAAAGGTATTAATAATTGGCCAGGCCAAAATATGAGATAATGGCTTGCCTCTGAGAACCCACACTGTCTCCAGCAGTTAGAAGATTTGGTGCAGTGACTCTTGAGCTGGAGTAGTGAAGAGCCTGATGAGGTTTTTCCGACAAAACTCTCCATAAAGCTGAACTTGAAGTTTTCCAGTGCAGCTAACATAAATCTTCCCATTCCTCATCCGTTATTCCCAGGTTTCCTTCCCTTTCCCATATTTATTTCACACACAATGAGTTACATTTTGTTTTGACATTTTTTGGTTTGGGTAGCTCTTTTTTTTTTTTTTTTAATAAAGGACTAAGTACCAGATTTGTTTTCCCAGATTTTGTTTAACAATTTCACTTAAATATTTAAAAAAGGAAAAGCCATCGCTTGTAAAAATTTTGCATTCCATCTTTCATGTGACAGAATAAGGATGAGGTGGCCTACACTTGCCCACAGTATTTGCATGTATTTCTCCATGGCTTCCTTGAAAGTACTCTTAACGCCTGGATGCCCACCAGTCCATATTCTGCTGTCTCTCTCTCTGAGTCGTTAGGCACATTGAAATTCAAACTCC
This sequence comes from Lutjanus campechanus, assembly GCA_027495735.1. Lineage (NCBI taxonomy): Eukaryota > Metazoa > Chordata > Actinopteri > Lutjaniformes > Lutjanidae > Lutjanus > Lutjanus campechanus. The sequence goes on along the minus strand of JAJHUR010076553.1, from coordinate 12,497 downwards.
ATTTGTGTCCGTCCTCTTCTCAGCAGCAGCAACAATAAGACAGAGAGTTAGAGTCCGGGAGAGAGTTATCCAGCACTCAATGAGCCTTTGGGCTCACCCAAACTCGCAGCCCCACGGGATTATGGGTCCTGGGCTTAGAAAGCTGGGTGCCTCCTGCTGTAGGAGCGATGGGCGGAGCAGGTTAGGGGTGCGAGAAGGGTTGGGATGGTGAGTGGGGCGGGACAGGGGCGCTTAAGGCCTTTGTGCACCTCTTGAGTGAGAGGCGGAGGTGGAGGTGGAGGCGATAGTGCTGGTGGTGGTAGTGGTGGTGGTGGTGGGGAGATGGTGAAGGAGATTAGCAGTGATGGTGAATGGGAGTAGAGGATTAGGTGGCTGGGCAGGGCCTTTCCTGGCTCTGCCTGTCTCCTGAACCTCCTGGTCATGAGAGGATGGGAGGATGGAAGGAGGACAGGCAGATGCCTGGCTGGGAGGAGACCCATCACTTAAACTGTTGTCAGCTGAAGATTTTGCATCACTAAGGAGCTAATAAGACTAAATACACAAGTTTGAATTTTGTATTTGTATTGAGTGTTTCATCAGTGTGTGCACCCAGTGAATTTGTTAAACTTTGAGTGTCTGGGGGCAGGGACTGAATTAGATAAGAACCGCCATCATGGCTCTCAGTGTTTTCCTTATTGTGAAAACAAACAACCATCTAATCTTAAAATGTATCAGAGACATAACAAGATTTCATCATATATGTTTTCCTCAAACTATGAAAAAGGAAGCTCTCAGGAGAGTTCTAACTCAAAAAAAACCAGTCTGATTCAAGTTAGAAGATCGGTTGTTTATAAGTTCTGAAGTTTTCTGAAAATAAATACTAAAAATCTTCACATAAATATACACATTCTATATGTTCAGGTTAAGTTAATAAGAAAAGATTAGTTGATGCCACTAAATTCCTGTATGATTTTTTTTTTTTTTTTACAGTGATAGTTCAACTGTAGTAGGGTTTTCCATTTTGCCTTTCATGTGTATAGACAGTGTGAACTCTAGGAAAGGTTGATTCTGGAATAAGGGTTTTGTGAGTCTGTGTGTTGCATGTGTGTGCACATACACTCTTGTGTGTGGATGTGTAAGACAAAGTGTGAGAGTGTGGATGGAGGGCGTTTCGAGAGGGCGTGTTTTTTGTGCACGGATAAGCCGCTGTCCTGAATGAATGCAGATGTCTCTGGCTGGCTGTCCGCCTGTCCCCAGTGCGCTGACGGCCCGTCACCTCTCTCTGTCACAGGGAGAAAGAGCCACTCTCAGTCCCGGCTAAAAGCCCCTTAATCCCCGAGCCCCTGCCACATCCCATCCACTGTCAGCGGAGATGGCCCTGCCCACAGCAGCGCTTAGAAAGGCAGGCGCTAGGGATGAACCTCTCTGTCACTCACGCACCTCTCAATGGACACACATCTTCACATTTTCACACACACGTACACACACATATAGTTTTTAGAAACTCAAAGTGAAAAAGTCCCGCGTCTGAATGGCGGTTGTCAATGCATTGTGCTGCATGAACACAACTGCTGCGCTGACATCATTGTGGGACCTGTTTTCTCTCATGAGAAGAGCACCAACCGGCTGCTCAGACACTGTGTGTAATAATGAAGGAGCCGTTCACAGCATACACTTGGGTCTCATTGGCACTTAATGAATTGTAAAGACAACAATGAAGACCATTAAAATCGCTTGTGTGCGACCAGATAGTGCGAGGAGGGAAATGTGTCACCGTGTTGACAGAATATTCTGAACATGAGACTGATCGACTTGTGTCTTGTGAGCGCTGTGGTGCTGAGGAAAAGCATATCCTTTCATTTTACCTTCTTTAATTGTAAATACAGGTAGGTCTGAGCTGTGTAAGACTGGTAGTTGGGTCGCATCGCTGGGTAGACCTGAGGGCAAGATAACTGCTGATGGGGGCTAAGAGTAAATATGATGTTGGGCATAAGAGTTTTGCTGGATTTGGGCTCAGACTAAACCTTACAGAATATGAAGGTGTTGGACAGGTGAAGTGGGTTTTCACCTATCATTGTAAGTTATATGCAGAAATGTGCAAGTTCACACTTCATAAGTGCTAGCTTATGGTTAAATTCACAAACATTAAAATTAATCAATTCATGCTACTACTTGACAATTTTTAATTTGATTTTAAATAGAACCTCCTGCTACCAGGAATGCTGAAAGTCAGTTCATAAGTTCACTGTGATATCCAAGTCAGTTATACTGGAGTCCAGGGTGCTTGAAGAATATCATCTGAAGAATCTGCACTTCATATTTTTACATCAATACCAGTGCAGGAAGTATTGTGCTCTATTGAGCACAATACAATAATTTATTGAGGCAAGGCCGGAGAAGTTTTTTTGTAGTGTTTCTAATCATGATTTATTTGCCATATCAAATGGTTTGTCCTTAACTCTAAACTTATCCATACTGTAATTGTGATGGGCAGATATTGTGGAAAGCTAAAATGTTAAAAAAAAATGTAGCATTTGACCTAAAACTGGGTTTGCTTTGAACATAATTTTTTGCAGAATCATCCTATATCGACATTCTTCTCCAGCGACAGGAATTGATTGTATTGAATTGACCCAAGTCTTGCTGAGTAAATGACATGATGTGCCTTAACCTGCTGAGCTACCAAAAACATCCCTGGCCTCTAACTTCCTTCACATGGTGCAGAGTGTGCAGCCTGTTTTCTGTTAAAACAGTCCCTTAATGTCTTCAGCCGTCATGTGTCTGTGTCTACTTTTGGAGATGAGCTCCCCCAATCAGTGTGACTGAAGCATGATTGTCTTGGAGTGATGTCCATTCAAAATCAGACAAAACAAGCAGGGGGTCCGTCTCTCTGCCTCTCAGTTGATTGGTAAACCCTTTCTTAGGGTTAATCTGCTGTTTGTTGGTGCTGGTTGAGGCTTTTCTGTGTGTGTTTGTGTGTTGGGGGGGTGTCTAATGATCTAATCTCATGTGAGAGGATGAGGCACATTCATAGAGGGCGAGTGTAAGATAAAGTGTGAGAGGGTTTCCCTATATGTGTGCATAGTCAGTCAAATCCTCCACTCTGTCCAGAGGTTACTTTTCTCTGACAGTTAAAGAGAATGAAAAACACTATACAAATTTCTGATTTCCCCCTCATTCCTTAGCACTGACCCCCTCCCTCCTCCTCCACCTTCTCCTTCTCACACCCTCCTCCTCCTTCTTTCTCTGTCTGAGTTCCCAGCAGGGAGGGGAAGCTAGGTTAACTAACTGAACAAAGTCAGACTGAATTGCAGAAGGACAAAGGCAGGAGTGAGTGGGGGCTATGCCAGTTGGAAGGTGTAGCCGACAGCACAATACCAGGTGAAGGAGGCTCTCATCAGGGGTCCGTCCAAGCAGGGCAAAGGTCACGGGCCTTATTAGATCCAAAGTGAATGGAGGGACTTGTTTGATTGAAGAAGGAGGTCGGGAAAAGGAGGGATGAGGAAGGAGGAGTTCACCTGTTTGAAAAGCTCAGGCGGGGGGCATGTTTCTCCCCCCATTATGTCTGACCTGTCGGGATGCAGACAAAAATTTGACTAGCTGATAGCTCATGGTGGGAGTCACAACACACACATAACACACCCTGAGCTGAAAAAAAGAGAGGCTGATCTGATCGGAAACACATGCAGGGCAAACTCAATGACACAATGACAAACGTCTAGACAGCCACAGATATAATAGAGTTTATATGCAGGTGCATTGACTCATCGGGGTGGGATATAAATGCTTCTGTCTTGTAACACACATTTACATCATCTATCCTCGGCTGTTATGGGACACTGACGGAAGATGTGCAATGCAAGAAAAAAGAAGCTTCAAAGTCGCTGTTAGTCGTTATTTCTGTTATTGGACGATTTACAGAGGAAAGTAAAATGAGAAAAGAGAGAGGAGAAGATGGTATGTAGCTTGAGTTAAATTCACTAAAAGAATTTTTATTTTTTATTCTGCCTACTATAAAGAGCCACAAAGCTAATTTTTTAAAGGTTAGCATTTCCTGAGTGCTGCTAAGCAATTACTGAAATTGAAATTGGAGGAGCAGTATTTGTCAAATGTGTGTCAAAATATAATTTTGAATTAAGAATGGCATGCTGCAGAGATGTCCTGGCATCCACATCATACTCTACAGACTTAATGGCATAATATGCAACGTTTTCCTTAAAAGAAAAAAAAAGAGTATACACTCATATAAACATAATCCCTTCAAATTATCACTTATGACCCACTAGAAGTGTGTGGTGGTGTCTGTTTCTGCAGAGACTCTGCCCTCTGCTTGTATTTTCTTTTTGTCTCATTATTTTGCTGTGCCTGGAATGTTTTAACAGCCCAAAATGTCAGATTTGACGTCATGGGAATGAGACTAAACAATCAACTATCTAACCTACTGATTCAGCCTTTTAGAAAACATTTGGTACAGATCCCCGCTGAATTCTTAATCATTTTCATGTTTTTCAATAAAAATGAGAATAATGATGTAAAAATTTTGATTCCCTCCAATATTGCAAAACATATCATAATTGCAATATTAGTCAAAATAATCACAATTAGACAGAGATGTTACAGTATCCTTTTTTCCTTCCTGATACCAATTCCAATACCAGGACTTCGCCTATTGACCAATACCAAGGTTAAAAATTAATTAATAAATGTACTGCTAACCCTGTATGGACATGATATGATTGCTATCATTTTAGTGCAGCCTGGCTCAGGTTAAACTATGAACAAATACACAGAGAGTGAATGCCAGAAAACATGGCATTGGATCAGTGCATGACTGTGTACTCAGTGATACCAATACCAGCATTTTAGGCAGAATAGGAGGCATCTTCTGATACTAGTATCGGTATCAGAACAACCCTACCATTAGCTACTTTTTCAAATCATTTAGTCCTATTTCTGAGTAACCCTTTGAGTAAAATGTGAAACATTATCCTATTATTTTCCAACTCTGTTGGCAGTAAATGAGCTGAAAGTACTGAGGTAACATCAGGAAAGGAGTGAGGAGAATGTGCAAGAGCTACTGACTCCACCCAGGTTAGAAGCACTCAAATCAAACACACCTCGTCAGCTGTCTACAGACTCCCCTGGGCAAAAAAATACTAAATAAAAGTGCTGTTATTCACTTACACACACACACACACACACACAAATCAGCGCTGCATGATTGGAATGTGTATGCATGCTCACAGTTACCCGAAAATATACACCAAGACATTAAACCCCCTAGGTTTACACACACACACACACACACACACACACACACACATATATATGTACATACGTGCACTCAAAATGTGCCCCCTGCACTCTGCACAGATAGGAGTGAAAATGAGGGGACCCCTAAACAGCGTACAGGAAACAGAGGTGATGAATTCCGTGTGCGGGGCCACAGAGCCAGGCTCATAGATACCTTATCTAGGGGGATTGATAGGGGAAGGGCCTTCCCTTAAAACACACTACTGATTGTTTCCAAATGTCTTCCCAATGGGGAGGGTTAGAAGGAGGGAGAGACCACGACTCAGGGGCAGAGCTTGCAGGCTTTTTATTGGTCCAGTCCGGGGGAAACGGAGAGGGAACAGCAACTCCGTCCTGGCTTTCCTGCCCCGAGTTGCTGCTAGTGCTTAACTACCAGTCAGATCGCATTACCCAGGCAGTAAATCTAAGTACCGGTTAACGCAAATAATCAAGAGCTAATACTGCTCTACGAAACCACTTTCTCTGTGTCTGTGGTCAGAGCTGCGCAAACAGGCACAAGCCAAGGCCCTCTGTCCTCTTAGCCTCTGCCAGACTCTCCCTCACTCTCTCACGGCTATTATAACCTACACACAGTCGCAATCTCCATGCTTATGTATCCATGTATCCCGTATGGAGTGTGCACCTCTGTGTGTGTGTTCATTCACATGTTTAAATCTCTCTTCTGTCCCCGAGCGGCAGTTCAAAGGGTAATGGGATGGTGCGGTCTGGTTTGAGAGCTTATTACGGGTTAAGCGCTAAAAAATGCAGGCCGGGCCACATTCAGCCCAGTAACACCGTACCCCTCTCCCAATTACTCCATATTGCCGCTCCAATTAGAGTGGAGCAGGTCCAAAACCAGAACTGAGAGCTGCCAGGTTTAGGGAGAGAGAAAGCAGAGGCCCCGGGTGGCAGTAATGAGGTCTTAACCCCGACTTTGCTCTATTATGTCATAATGCTTTAATTCGAGCCATATGATAGGCTGCTGTGCACTCTCATGTTATTGGAAAGTCAATATTTGTGAGCTGGCCCTGTCTGTTCCCCTCAGATGTGGCCGAGAGTGGGTGCAAAAAGCCAAAGATGTTTGAGGAGCATATGATTGACAGGTGGGAGAACCACATCAGGTTGCTCAGGACTTCCTGACACAAATTATTAAATGATAAATAAAATACGCTATATATACCCTGGCTGATGGATACTTTATTTAAATCCTTGGAAAACACACCGAGGGAGAACTCTCAGTTACGATGGTGTCAAGGTTTCAGACATATAATAAGAAAAGACCATTAAAATCATGAAAAAAGCTACAGGATGAATACATAGCTAAAACAAGGTAAACTATGTTAATAGGCAAAGGTGCATGCATTTGCAATGAGACAAGCACATATATAATAAGAACAATTAAAAACAATTACAATCAGGAACTGCCTCAGTGTTATAAATGAAGACATCTTAATGGTGGAGCAAATTCCAGGTACATGCAAACATAAAGCTCCTGTCCACACACCAGAAACCAGCTGATCAGGATGGCATCACATTGCAATCAAAAGCAGTTTTTTGACCTCCTGTCACACCAAACACCAATTAACTAACAGTGTATTTCTTAATAATTGGTACAGTGTTTGAAGGTCACATTTTAAATGAGCATGGCTCTTGTATTTAATAGGGTTAATTACCATGGTAATAACCCGGGATCACATCCTGGTCAATAATTGTTTTGTAATTGCTTTCATGTTGCATAATAATGATACAGTCAATCAATTTCTGTCATTGCATAATTACAGGCGATGTTTAATTACATTCAGAATAAACATGTAGTCCTCTTCAATAGTGAGATCAAAGTTGTAGATGCTATCTTTTGAAAGAAGGGAGGAATTTATTGTACCTGTTGGTATAGCTATAGAATAACAAGATTAAAATCATTTCTACCTTTAAAATGTTTTTTTTTTTCTTTTGAGAGTTTATGGAAGAAAATATTGAGTAATAGATAGGATTGCAACTAATAATTATTTTCATTGTCGATTAACCTGTTGATGATTTTCTGGATTAATCGATCAGTTGTTTGGCATATAAAAAAAGCCCAAAATGACATCTTCAAATGTCTTGTTTCTTGTTTTGTCTAAATCCCAAAGATATTCAGTTGACTTTCATAGAGGATGAAAGAAACCAGGAAATTTTCATATTTAAGTCATTGCAATCAGTTTTTTTTAGTTTAGTTGAGTGTTTTTTCCTTTAAAAAGTTACTCAAAATTATTAATCGATTAATAAAATAGTTGGCAGTTAATTTAATTGCTCACAACTAATTGAGCAATCAACTGTTGCAGTTCTAGTAATGGTACACAAAGGCTACAAAACAAAATAACTATCACTCTTCTATAGGTATTCTCTCTGGAGGGAACTCTCGATGCTGCATGAGAGGCTACATATGCTGCAAATCAGACTTCATTTGTGTTCTGCAGAGTTACATTTCTTGTTTACACTCACAGTGACTCCAGGAATGTTATTCTAACTACATTACAGCAGCTTTTGCAGGGTATCTTTTTCGTACCCAGCATTGTTCATTGTTTGAAGATGTAAATTGAGCAATAAAAAGGGAATGCTTATGGGATATATTGGATTAGACATCGAGCATACTGTACGCTCATGTGTTTTGTGTTATATTTTTCTAAACTTTAGCATGGGGCAGGGGATTGAGCTCTACATATGGCAGTCACCCTGAAATCCACAGATAAATGCAGCCCACTCATCCGAAGATGGCGGGAGAATAGATAGTGTTTCTCCTTCTGGGAGAGAGTGGAGGGATAGGGGTGACTGGGATGAAAAAGGGACTTAAAACATGCTTATGCACAGCGACTGAGGGGGTGGTCTGCGTGAAGATAGGATAGGCAAAACTAGACAAGCAGACAGGGTGAAAGCAAGAGTGATAGATGAGGCAGAAGAGAGACAAAGACGGATAAAGGGGAGAGAAGAGTACAAGAGAGAGACTAAATCAGTCAGAGTGAATGAAAGAGAGGCAGAATGAGGCAAGGAGGTGGCGAGAGAACTCGATGTCCTGTCTCTGGTACGTGCCGAGGGAGACAGATTTCCCGGTGGAGTGTTCCCAAGTGTCCCCCTGCAGTCTATAATAGGATTTTCCAGGCTACAGCAGGTAGCCTGTGAGGGAACTTTGCTCGCCGGCGCTCACAGATAAGGGTTAATGCAGCCCAAAGGTTCCTCCAGTATACAGGGCGCTCTGGGAGTCTGTCGCTCCCTCCTCGTCAGCCTGCGCTGTCAGCACCGATCCGTCACAAAGGATTTCTTCCTGCAAAACTCAGTGGCCATTTCTGACATCTCCAACAAACTAATTGTTGTCTCCAGTCCTGGCAAGCCCTGTGAAGTCCTAACGAGTTAGCGTCTTCTGCACAGATGAGAAAAAAATCGCAAAATCAATTGCTCAGCCAAATTACGCTCTGTCATCAGCCCAAAACAAGAGAGAAGAGGTGAGGACATGCCAAGACAGACCAAGCCAGAGTTTCTGAGAGCATCCGTATTCTCTCCTCCAATTGTTCTCTTTCTCGAAGCTGTTTTATGGCCGCTTCCCTTCCCTCCAAGCCACTTTATGACAGGCATTGTAATGTCTTTAGAGTTCTGGGCAGCCTCTGATTGGGCCATGCAGTGCTTCTCTCTGGCCCTGAGTGACAGTGGGACCAGGTCCAACCACCACCCAGGACACAGAGCCATAAATCATCCTGCTGGCACAGGGTTCCACTTCCTGAACAGCTACCAGTTCCTGCAGGGGACAAAAAGGCCTTTGTGGGCTTCGGGCAGCCAGAACTTCTCCTCTCTTTGAGGATTCTGAGGTTTATGAGCGATGCTGAGAAAGATTGTGGCGGAAAGATACACACATCTTTCTTTCTCTCTTATTAAGTGTGTTTAATAAGGCTATGACTAAACTACAGCTAATAGCTACTGAATGCGAACACCTGTTGAGCAGCAGGTCTTGATCAGATCAGCCACTGTTTGTTTATATACGTCACCATGGAAACTTCCCATTGACGTTACTTCACTAAGATAAAGTCATCAGCCTTCAGTTTCTGCAGGAGCCCAACTTGGCGATTTCATCACTGTGTAGTGATGTGTGAAGGATCAGACTGCCAGAGCTGTGGCGGCCCTCGCCAAAGGTGGCCTCCCTCCATCCCTCCATCCCTACCTCCCTCCTTTACATTCCTCATTTCCACCAGTCTCCGTCCTCCCTGCGTGTTTGGATGGCTCCACCTCACTGTCAGCCTGTGAAGGACGGCTGTTTTCCTTGCAGGCCAGATCAAGACAGGAGATTGGCCCCAGGGGGCCCAAGGATGTGAAGCTTCTGACACGTCCCGTAAATCTAGGGTGTCCCATCTCCACTGCTCGATCTGCGCGCAGCAATGAGAACACCAATGAGGCGTGAGGATGAACATTCCTCAGGCCGTTCTCACACACAAACCCCTGGGTTTTGCTTGGAGAATAATACTTTGCTGCCCTTCTTTTCTGACTCGCGAGTGGTCCACCTCAGCAAAAAGTCTGCCTTTCCACCCCTGGTGAAAAAAGTCCCCGAACCCCAACGTCTTAACCATAAAAGTTTTCACGGGAAGGTTGCTTGCTTAGTGTATGGTCTTGTGTTTATGTTAAATGATGAATATGAAATGATGTGTTATTCTAGTGTCTATGAGAAGGAGTTATAAACGGTCTACGTTGATATACTTAACTCCCATAATCCTCTGCCATGTCTGTCTCCATCCAACAGCATGTAGCTGGCAGAGGTCCGCTAACACAATCAGACTAACATATATTCTTGCACATACACTATTAGACAACATATTACTCACATGTGTGGGGCTATGTTTGGGGCAGTTATATTCCTTGTAAAACTCACATTAACTATTTTGAAATATACATCTCTTTGCCTTGTTGCATAAACCATTTTAACTTAATTTTTAGCAAAATATTTCCCTAAACTATGGGGTTCACTTAGAAGCATTGCATAAAGCCTCTTCGGCTGTCTCCTCCTTATACAGCAGTAAAGCACATGTACACATCGGTTACCATGGTTACACTTCCATCACATCGTTTTTTCATGCTACTAGACAGCATTATTGTCCGATGTTTGCTAGCTTAGCTAAGACTTTTAGTTAGTCTGTGTTAGCTATGTAGCTTGTCCAAAATGGACAATAAAGAGGAAAAAAAGGAAAAGTACCAAAGACCAAACTGGTCAGACTGGTTAATTCAAAGAATGTGAAAAGTGAGAGCAAGTAATTCAAAGTAATTTTAACCCAGCCATAACTAATATGCACAAGCAGAAGATGTGGCAAAAAGTAACTAATAAAATCAATGTAAGAAATCGAACCATAGATGAGGTAATGAAAAAATATGAAAAAATTACTGACAGCAAGACAGGAGTTGATAAAAAACTGTAGTGTTTCAATAAAATAATATACCATAGCTTAAGTTAATCTATGAGACAGAGTTATGTTAATGTTCGGCTAGCTATATACAAAGTTGCTAATGCAAATGACAGATCTATACTATCTCCTCGTCCTCTTCTGATGTCTGATGTCCCACAAATTATTTCACTTTTAAGGGACTGTTATGAGGAAAATGGTCACTAAGGACCTTCTAGCAAATACATAAGGGTATACTTAAGGATCTAAGGGCAGCTGCTTAGACATTAAAGGGTTTTCCCTCACAACATTCTCGGGAAATCCTTGTTGTAATTTTCTGCAAGTATTTTTTTTTTCTAAGGCATCATTAGATGAAAATTTAGGGGAAACCTTAGCATAACCAGGCACTAATGCCTTTGACTGCTGTTGTGACCAGTTACCTCAAATGAAAATGTCTTTTTAATCAGGTGTAGAGGTATTCTTACTAAGTGTTTTGGCCATGCGTTTGTGTGTGTCTGACTGAAATTGAGGCAAAGAGACAGGTAGACCAAAGAGACGGACTCAAAAGTGGACTGACCAACCAACAAGAAAACAGCCCACAGCCTGGGCCCCGGCCAGCCTGTGTGGCCCCTTCTCTCCTCACCCACCCAGCCACGTTAGCCACGTTAGCCAGATTTTTCACCCAAATGGAAATGCAGCCTGTCATTTCCACGCAGCCTCCAACCGCTCTGTCTGTCCAATCCGTCACAGCGCGCCGGCGGCCGCGCAAATAGGCCTGCCACTCTCACTGTCATCTGAGTAACGGATGTCCCATCGTTACCACAGGGTGGGACCAGGCAGCACTCAGGTCCACTTTCGCCCCTCCTCATTTTTCCTCCTCCCTCCTCCTCTCACAACCTCATCCCAGTGATGAGCCTTTTGGACCTCTCCAGGAGTTTGAGGTGTATGTGTGTTTCTGAGAACAGAGGCATGTGTGTTTTTTTTTTCCTGTGTGCAATGAATACTTCCCCCACAATGTCCCACCCCATGCCCCAATCTCCCATCAAGAGTCAAAAGCAGTGGTATAATAGGAGCAGGGGTGGGGTGAAATAAATTGTGTCCTGGACTGGTAACCTAACAGCCATCATAAATAATGTAGACCTATTTGAAGGGGAAGATGGGGCATTAGAAGCTATTTACACTGCAGGAGCCATGCTATCGATCAGCGCGGGACGTCCCATAGATAAGAATGGGATGATGTCATGGTTATTTATGGTGATTCCTGATGGTAAGGCTACAAAAGGGATTTCAGGGCGACAGCATCATCAGTTTTTTTGGGGTGTGGGGGGGGTGTGATGCATTCTGTCATCAATGAAACAATCAGCAGGGTGGTTGAAGGAGGTGAGGTGCAGCAGTAGCATGCCTCCAACATACACACACATTCAGACACATACATGGACAACCCAACAAGCACACACAAACATGCTACATGCATACAAACACACACACACACACACACACCCTAAGATAAATGCCACTGGTGTGATTAGGGTCCATAAAGAGTGGCGAGAGGAGATGGCTCAGAGGAGATACAGTACATCTCTGTCTCCCTGTTTCACATACATATAGAGAGTGTAATAAAACACTGGTTCTCCACTGGTGTGCTGTGAAGTGAGCCAAAGGCCATATTCAATACGAGTCTGAGACAGAATTACCATTCAGGGATCACTGGTCAGGTCACATAAGTACATGAACCTCAGTTGTGTTAGATGAGAATTTAGGAACTGTGAGATATGGAGACTGGCTAAGGTGCACCTTGGGATTTGACTTGATGTCACACACATAGTAGACAGG
>JAJHUR010076552.1:22063-37901 GCA_027495735.1 Lutjanus campechanus | reverse complement strand
CGTCACTTTAACAAACTGAACTGTAGCAAATGGCACTTTAAACAACTCTTGCACATGGCACTCTAATTAGCACTTCAGCACTTTATAATTCTTTTTTAATCTTTTGGTCCCCTTACTATTGGCCACTTAGCTTTTGGTCCATGCATGTTGTTTATGTATATTATGTGTATGTTAAGTGTGCATTGTTCTATTGTCTCAGTCCTGTCGTTTGTACTTTTACCATTATTGCTTTTATGTTTAACATCAACCTGCCAATGGGACTGGGGATGGAAATTAGCCATTTGGCTATAATCCCACATATTTACATGTAAATGTTCATCAATATGTACTGTTCCCATTTTTAAAAATAAATAAATCTGAAATCTGGGCTCTCTTTCGGTGATCAGCAGCCTGCTGCAAGCGCTCCCTAGCACTTTCAAATGCTACCTGCAGTCGAGCTTGATGCTCTTGAACCCACTCGTGAACGGACCCACCAACTGGACTCTCAACTCAACCCAACAAAAAATCTATTGGCAGTCGGGGTTCCTGACCGAACATTAAGAAAAAGGGAGACTCTCCTGTGGACTGATGGGGAGTTGTGTTGTAGCAATAGAGGACCTGGGGCAGACACACATGCCCATCCCTTTTCCGGGACACTGGCAGTGTGCGAAGCAAGTTGTGGAGCGTCCGGTTAAACCGCTCACACTGACCATTTCCTTCAGGGTGGTATGGGGTAGTGCGCGATTTTACAATGCCATACAAGTTACACAACTGCTGGAGGAGAGAGCTTTCGAAGTTACGGCCCTGGTCGGAATGCAAACGACCGGGAACGCCAAACTTGTAAAACCATTCAGACACCAAGACCTTAGCCACAGTGGCAGCACGCTGATCCCGGGTAGGGACAGCAACGGTGTATTTACTAAAAAACATCCGTCAGGACTAAGACATTCTCTACACCATTCTGGGCAGGCTCTAGAGTAGTGTAATCGATGGCAAGGATTTCATTAGGGCGTGAAGCCAACAGATGTCCCATGAAGCCATGAGCCCTTGGATGACCATCTTTGGCCACCTGACACCTCTCACACGTCTGACACCATTGGGCCACATCAGAGGACATACAAGGCCAGTAGCATCGGGAGCGTAGGAGTGCCAGCGTTCGCTCCACTCCCTGGTGCCCATGCTCCTGGTGAACTTGAGTCAAAACCTCATTAATTAACACACTAGGCAACAACAGCTGGAACACGGCCTCAGCACCATCTGGGCGCAACACCTTACGGTACAAGATACCATCTTTCTCGACTAGGCGGTCCCACTGCCGAAGCAGAACAAGAGTGGACGGAGACAGCCATGCCCGCACCTCATGGCTGGGATGCCGCTTCTGCTTCCAACACTCAAACAACTCCTGTATAACAGGGTCAGCCTGTTGAGAGGCACGAAGCTCAGAGGTGGTATACTGAGGCATGACCACAATGGAAGCTTGCATAACCTCAGCCTTCCTCAACCCCAAAGCTTGCTGCAACGGCTTGGGCATGGCAGTACCTGGAAGCATAGCCTCTACATCCTGGGGGCCAAGGGGATGTTGACGAGAAAGAGTGTCTGCATTGGTGTTACTCCTCCCTGACCAGTACTTGATCTCAAAGTCAAAAGAGGCTAGCTGGGCTGCCCATCTCTGCTCAGTGGCAGCCAATTTGACAGAGGACAAATGACTGAGGGGGTTGTTATCAGTATATACCACACACTTATTACCCAACAAGTACTCTCGAAACTTCTCTGTCATGGCCCACTTAAGGGCCAAGAACTCGAGCTTCATGGAGCTGTAGTTCACCATGTTCCTTTCTGTGGGCCTTAAGCCCTGGCTAGCATAGGCTATCGGCCTCACCTTGCCTGCCTGCACCTGAGAAAGAACAGCTCCCAAGCCACCATGGCTTGCATGAACCTCCAGAATGAACGGGAGGGAAAAGTCTGCATATGCCAACACCGGTGCAGTGGTGAGCTTAGCCTTCAAGGTGTCAAAGTTCTGCTGGCACTCGTCAGTCCAACACCTGAGGAGCCTCTGATCGGTCCTCTTACCAGCTTCGGCGTTACCACATGCCGCTACAGCTTTATGCAGAGGGGCTGCCAGTTTGGCGAATCCCTCCACAAACCGCTGGTAATAACTGGCGAAACCGAGAAAAGACCACAGCTCCGAGGCAGTAGTGGGAATCGGCCAGTTGGCAACCACTTCAACCTTGCTCGGATCTGTGGCGACACCGTTGCCAGAAATCACATGGCCCAGGTAATGCACCTCTTTCTGAAAAAATGAACATTTACTGAGCTTGGCTTTAAGGCCCTCCTGCTGAAGTCGCCCTAACACTACCTTCAATCTCTCCAGATGCTGTTCCACAGTGGAGAAAAACACAACAATGTCATCGAGATACAACAACAAGGACTGGCACTGTTGGTCCCCAAAGATACGCTGCATTAACCTCTGGAAGGTGCTGGGTGCATTGCAGAGTCCAAAGGGCATCCTGTTCCATTCAAACAAGCCAAAAGGTGTACAAAAGGCCGTCTTTGGCCGGTCTGCCTCAGTGACTGGCACCTGGTTGTAACCACTGGCCAAGTCCAGAGTTGAAAACCAGCAAGCACCCGACAACGCATCCAGAGACTCCTCAATGCGTGGCAGAGGAAATGCGTCTCTTCTGGTCTTACTGTTGAGCTGTCGATAGTCGACACACATGCGTATGCTGCCATCTTTCTTACGAACCAATACAATGGGGGATGCGTAGGGGCTGCTACTCTCCCGAATGACCTGTGAGGCTAACAGCTGGTTGATGTGCTCCTTCACAACCTCATATTCCGAGGGTGGGATACGCCTATAGCGTTGCCTCACTGGAGTATCATCCACCAACGGAATGTCATGTGAAATGAGGTTTGTACACCCCAGATCACCATCGTGGGCTGAAAAGACAGGAGTGAACTGCCTAAACAATGATCTCACCTGACCCTGTTCCTCAACAGATAACGTGGACAAATCAATGTTCTCTACAAGCTGCTGCACACTAGGAGAAGCTGTCTGGGACGACATGGTGGCCACATTTGAGGGCACCTCAGTGACTCCTGAAGGGAGGCTGACGACATTTACAAAATCCAGTGTGCCAACAGCAGTGCGAGGATACAACACGTCAGTGGAGCCAACATTAACAATAGGTATATAGGCTGTGCCCCCGATTACTCTGACCAAGGCAGGGGAAGCCAGCAACCCAGCTGGCAAACCAGCATCCAAGGGTTCAAACAGTACTGTGGAACCCGAATACTGCTCAGAACATGTGGCGGCCACGATTTTCATGACGCCGCCAGGAATCTGCCAGGCTCTCTTACCCCTGACCTTCACCTTCCCTGGACTGTCCTGAGGTGCCTACGTGCCAGCACGATGGCACTGTTGCAGAGCCTGCACAACCTGCTTAGGGGCCTCTGAGACACAGACCTGAGAAAACAAGGCTGCACCATGCTGCCCAAAAAGCTCTTGGTAACACCTGCGAATCACGTTCATCCCTAAAACACCAGGCACTTGAGCAGGCACACCACTAGGGGGATCCCTCACCACAAAAACACCACACTGGGGCATCAGTTTGCCACAAAGTTGCACATTGAGCTCCAAGTACCCAATGTACGGAATCGTCAGACCATTAGCAGCTCTAAGCTCTAACCAATGACATGAATGGAGGCGCTCCTGGCCCCAAGGCTCAAGATGCTGGCGGAAAAAGCTCTCAGAAACTGCAGACACCATGGAGCCGGTGTCTACCAGACAAGGAACCTTCACTCCACCCATGTCCACATCCAAATGGGGACAAGACGAAATCAACCCAGAAGCATCCAAATTACGTGAAACAGACTGTGAGCCAGAAGCGGCCCCACCCAAACTGTGGCTCTGCAGTTCGGTGGGCACTAGTTTTCCGACACCGAAGGGGGACGAGGCTGCCGCTCAGGATTGGAGGGGGGTCGTGAGGGGAACTGCGAACGAGGAGGAACACGCAGCCCATCACACTCCCGTGCAAAATGTCCTGGCTGACTACAACGCCTGCATATTATGGGGCCAGTACGAGGTGGACGACTGTACTGATGGGAGTTCTGCAGCTGAGCAATGCTACCCATGAGCTGATTAAGCTGCTCTTGCTGACACTTCAACATCTCCCTCATCTCACTCAACTCATACACTGTCGAGGACGGGACAGCAGCCTGAGAGCCACCTTGAACACCATACTGGACACCATACACTAAGGGGGCTGATTGACTACGACCTCTCATGCCACCAGGCAAACCCTCATGCTCCCACCGGATCGCCTCTGCTCTAACCTCAAGTAAAGTGCAGTCAGGCTGCTGACGCACCAACTGCTTCAACTCGCAGCGCAAGGAGCTATTCACGATGTGCTCAATAAACTGGTCTCTCAAAAGCTTCAGCATTTGGCATGTCAGCAGGTGCACGCTGCTTCACCCTCTCCATGAGGCCCATCAAAGCGAGGGAGAACTCCTGAAGAGTCGCTCCCTCTTGCTGCCTCCTGGAGAAGAAAGCCTCCTGCAGTGCAAAATAAGACTCTGAACACCCGTATAGTTCCTGTAAAATGGCAAGTATTCTAGCAGGGTCCTCTCTCTCTGCGGTAGAGCGATACTTGATCTCATCTCTGGCCTCTCCCTCTAAATGGTCAAACAGGAAAAACGCCTGGTCGGACTGGGATAAACGCCGAGCCCTCATACTCGCCTACACCTCCTCCATCCACTCACTCAACCCTATGCCTGTCCTTCCTCTAAAGATGGGACACTTCCTATCTCTAGGCACGAAAATCAATCTCTCTGCTACAGGGAGACTAGGAGTGGAAGGGGCGACAGGTGGTGTTGAAGGGGTAGATGGTAGAACACTAGGGCCAGCCTGTCCCTGTCGTAACCGCTCATTATCAGCTTTTAACTGCGTAATCAACTCTCTAAGTTCCTGTATTTCTTCCTCCATGATTAACACAAACTCACTATACTACAAGTAATTACTATGGCGCAATGGCACCACAGAAGCCAAACCTGTAGTAGACACCTCACCCAAAACTCTCACGAGGATCCACCAAGAGCCACTGCTGCTTTGTCTCCGAGCTCTCCGATCTGCATACAAAAAAACCCAACAAAATTAGGGCACACAATAAAACACAAGATGAAGTCAGCAACAACACAAAAGGAAATAAAAAGAAAGGAACACACGTCTCAGTCATTCAAAAGAGTAGTCCTGCCGACAACGCCAAGTGGGGCGGTGAGCGGAGCGAGGGAGGAGGTAAAAGGGATATAAAGCTAAGGTTGTCAACCAACGCCACCCTAGGAATTTCACCCAGGGAATTACTTCTTTGATACAAGGCACACAGGTTCGTTTACTCAAGAGGCATGAGATGTGGTTCCAAGTTATAAAAAAAATACACTTTTATTAAACAATTATTTTAATATAAAAACAGTCATTAAAAATTCTATCAGGGAGGGGAAATGCTAATCAGGGCTGAGGCCTAGTGGATGATGAGCTAGTGCGGAGGAAGGATTCACCAAATTAAAGAAAAATTAACTTATATCACCGGGCACACGTGGCAGACACACTCAGTGAAGTAACCCACTCCCAGAAACACAGCAGATGAGACGGAAGGATGCCACCACCAGATCACCAGCACCAGCACCACCACCACCGGCCTCCAGCAACTGAAAAGGGGGAAAAATAAAACAATTAATGGGGTTGCAACAAAAACAAACTCAATAAATCAAAATCTAACAAATTATAATTAATGGGCAGGTCACAAGCTTAAACTTAACAGAATGTAGCAACCAATAACTGCCCAATTACAACTAAAACAAATGTAAGCAAAACACAAAAAGAAATAAGGCTAAAGAAAAGAAAACAAACCCAAACAATTACCTAATTACATATAGAAAGTCTTTCAAATTAATTGAATTAATTAAATTAATTAAGTAATCAAAGTTAACAGTTTAACCCCACACTTTCACACATTCATTCATTCAATTTAAACTACTATAAAAACGTGCCCGCGTGCGGCCGAGCTACTGTCCCGCACCGGACCTTGAGACAAAGGTAACCACAGCGTCTATTTCATAGACGCAGAGCTGCTGAGCGGCTTATGAGACCGCAGCGTGACGCCATGCCGTGAGAGCAAAGCAGCAGCGGAAACAGCAGACGGTGGAGACAGAGCGCAGCCGTGGCGGAGACAAAGCAGGAGACAAGCAGGTGCAGCGGACACAAAACAGCAGCGACGGAGACAAACAGCAGCGGAGACAAAACAGCAGCGGTGGAGACAAAACAGCAGCGGCCCCAATAAGCTAGCTACAGTAACACCTATCCGAGAAAAATACTATTAGCACGGCTAAATACACTGAACATGATGCGGTGCATGCTATGATACACATGCATACCTTTTTAGCAGCTACGGACACACGCACACTCACACAAGAGGAGGGAGGGAGAGAGGACTCCGGGCAGCCATGAGCGTTAACCTGCGACCACACTAGCATTAGCCACCAGATAGCATCAACCATACCGCAAAGAGAGAGGACACTTACCACAGCCAAACAACCACAAGAACACATACAGGGGGCCGGAGCAGCACACAGGCAGTCGCCCTACAACACAACACCAATGCCTTAAAGTGATACTCCATTTTCTGAGAATAAGCCATTTTGTATGTACTCACCAATATACTGATGTGATGATAAGTGAAGATCTTCAGCACACCAAACTATCCTGGAGTTTTAGGAGAAACAGGGTAGCAGCCTCATCTAGTACAATGGCAGTGAATGGTGACCACGGATAAAACGTTAAAAATAGCACACAAAACAAACACAAAATGTCTCCATCCTGCTTGTGTGGTGTAATCCAAGTGTCCGCGAGCCCCGACATTAAAAATTAACAGCAAAAGACGCCATTTTCGCCATGTTTTTAGCAGAAATATCAGCTGTTGCACGTAGCCGGTAAGATGTAAACATGGCGTCGATCTCGCAAGACTTCCGCACGTGCGTCCATTAGGATATATAAGAAGGATAGTTTGGTGTGCTGAAGATCTTCACTTATCATCACATCAGTATAGTGGTGAGTACATACAAAATGGCTTATTCTCAGAAAATGGAGTATCACTTTAAGCACATGGACAAACAAACGACCAGCGAGGTGAAGCAGCGTGCAGCCATACCTGTCGGACCAAACGACCTCTGACCCGGAAGTGACGCAGAGACGATGACGGGGGCGCAGAAAGGAAGAACTGGTGGGAGGACTGCCGCTTTTGTACCGGCCCCCTTCATTGACAGCCACCAGCGGCGCTCATTACAAGCAGTGACAAATTACAGAAAAACAAATAAGCACCTCTATGCTGCTACACTTAGTTAATAGGATGTTAACAAATGATAATAATTTGTGGATTATTATGTTTTATTTTAATTGGGTAACTGGTGCATGTTAAGTGTGATCTAACTTACATATTGTATCTTAATTGTAAATTCAGGGGCACTTCTGAAATATTTTGGAGCAGCTCCCACTGGCCAAAATGAGGAGCCATCTCCCTCTGCAGCCACACAGGCCTCTGAGATGCTCCTGGAGTCTGATGAGGAGGAGCCATCTACCTCTGCAGCCACATCTTTGCAGGACTTGTCAGGTGTGTGTGTGTGTGTGTGTGTGTGTGTGTGTGTGCGCGCGCGTGTGTGCGTGTGTGTGCGCGTGCGTGGAGGGGGGTGTATGTGTGCATTCTTGCATAACTTTTTACTTTTGTAAACACTATAAATGCTGTCAATAACAAGTGTATACTAATGACAATACCATATGCTCTTTATTAGAAATGCTTCAACCAGAATCCCCACCAAATCCTGTGCCTGAGGATGAGCCTCTGTCTACTGACCCTGCTAATTGGCCTTCAGTTCTGACTGACAGAATTCAGACACAGCTGGTTTGCAGAGGACCAAGTGAGGTACCGGCTGACTTTGTTTTCCCCAGGAATGAGGTGGAATGAAGAAGTTGCCATCATCAGTATTTCAAGAAGACATTAGTTTATGGTGAAAAGATTCCCAGAAGTTGGTTAGTGTATTCAGAGAATAACAACAGCCTTTTCTGCTTCTGCTGCAAACTGTGACAATTAACTTAACAAGCTCAGGCCTGACAGACTGGAAACATGCAAGTTATTTGCTCACCTCTCATGACAACAGTCCAGAACACCTCAACTCCATGAAAGTATGGAAAGAACTGGCAGTCAGGATAAAAAAGGGGGAAACAATTGATAACCAGGAGATGGCACTTCTAGAGGCTGAGAAGATGAGATGGAGAGCAGTGTTGGCACGTTTGACTGCGATCGTGCAGTCTCTGGCAGTGAGAAATTTGGCACTAAGGGGGCGTACAGAAATGTTGTACACGCCATCTAATGGCAATTTCCTCAGAGGTTGAACTGATGGCACAATTTGACCCAATAATGAAAGAGCACCTTAACCGTGTACAAAAAAGCACCTCTGGTCACACCAGCTACCTCAGTCACAGTATACAAAACGAACTAGTTGATTTGTTGAGCAGCAAGATAATATCAGAAATGGTGAGAGACATCAAGCAGGCAAAATATTTCTCCGTTATTCTCAGCAGAGGAATCAACGGGTCTGCATTTGGCATCTCTCATTCTAAAGAGACTAGAGGAGCTAAAAGTTTCTTTTGAGGACCCAAATTCTCAAAGCGAAATTTTATGATTGGTATCTTTTATCACTATCTGTTTCACTGCATCAGAAATTTGTATCTTCTGTGCTAATGGTTCTAAGGATATTGCAAATAGTAATGCGGAGACAGAGCAACCTTGCCGTGTACCACGTTGGATTGAAAATCTGGGTGACCACTGGTTTCCTGTCAAAACCATAGCACTCGGATTCAGTGGCGGCTGGTGAATTTTTCTCCAGGGGGGGCTATAGCGAAAATCAGGCAAACATCGTACGGTATCGCACCAGTGTATTTTAATATACGAAAAGAGCTTTTATTTGTACTTGCAGAACTAAATGAACATGTTTTAGAACCTGACGAACTTGCTTAGTTAAGGTAATCCTTTATAATAATTGTATTTTATTTTATTTTACAATTTATGCTGAAAGACTAAAGTCAGCAAAAAGTACCTCAATACGTATGAAAGAAATCTGATACCACAAACCTTTAGACAATGGAAGAATAATAATGAACACACTAAAACCTGTTAGAAAATAACAAGTTTTAAGAATAAATTAATTAATTAAAATTTGCCATTTTGTGGCTTAAAATGTACTTTTTGTCTATAAATTCTCCCTGAGAGGTGTAAATGTCTCAGTGACTCTGTGGTTAATTGTCTTTGACAGGTTTATATAAAGTTCCTACTTTAAGGTGTGTCGTCCACTTTTCTGCACAAAACAACAACTATTTAAAAGTTTGTAAAAGACCAACATCACACATTCAGCTTCTGTCATCTCCAGTGGGGGAATGTAACTAAGTACATATTACTCAAGTACTTTACCAAAGTCCAATTTACATCCACATTATATTACTTTATAGTTCTACTTTACTTTTCTACTCCACTACATTTACCTGACAGGTACAGTTACTTGTTACTGAAACATTTTACTGCACAGTGGCTACTTTTACTTTTCATATTGATAACAGATGATAATGTTTACATACTTTTACTCAAGTAAAGTTTTAAATGCAGGACTTTTACTTGTTGTGGAGTATTTACACAGTGTGGTTTTAGTGTTTTTACTGAAGTAAATGATATGAATACTTCATCCAGCACAGCTCACCTCTATGAAGATCACCTGATACCAGCATGAGGCTGAGTTTCTCTGTCGTGATGTTCTCCACAGAGAGTTTATCATCTTCCTCTCACTGTTGTTGCTTTATGATGTCGGCTGATCAGGTTCTTTAACTCTCAGCTTCTCTTCTAATGTTCTCTTCTAAAAACACGTTGTTTATAGTGACTTCACAGATTTTATTACTCCATTCTAGCAGCTAATGCGCTAAACTCCTCCAGCTGTCAACACATCTCACTCTGCTGTACTGATGTAGATCGAGCCTCTCGCTCGCTGCTGCCACCCAGAGGTTGACGATGTGTAAACCAGCACCATTCAAATGAATGCTGAGGGCGCAGCTTCTGTGCACCCCACCAAGCTCCTATCTCTTGTATTGAGAGGATCGAACTACGCATGTACAACTTATAGCAAGAGTAAATGGACGAAAAAATTGCGCCCCAGGCCGGAAACACATTTAAGTGCAGATTATACATTTTACTCACTAACTACACAATATTGATGTTGCTCATTTAAAGAAATATACAGAATATATTTTTAAGTAATTAAGTCTTCTTCACTTAAGTTTTAGGATATGGGGAGAGGTGGGGCGGCACCCTAGCGCCCTCTATTGACCAGCCGCCACTGCTCGGATTATTATACAGGACTTTCAACATATTAATAAATTTCTCCTCAAAGCCCATTCTCCACATTGTATACCACAAAAAGGGCCACTCCAGCCAATCAAATGCTTTTTCAGCATCAACTGAAAGTATAGCGCAGGGAGATGGAATATCCGGTGTGTATGATATGCAGCAATCTGCGTTAATTATCTGAAGAGTATCTGTGTTTCACAAAACCTGCTTGATCATAATCAACTAGTAGAGGAGGTACCTTCTCTAAACGGTGAGCCATAACCTTAGCAAACAATTTAATTTCAGAATTTATAAGTGATATGGGTCTAAAACTTGTGCATAAATTAGGGTCTTTCCCCTTCTTAAATATAAGAGAGATAATAGCGGTATTAATAGCTTTGTGAAAGCTTCCCTCTTTAAAAGCTACATTAATCATTTCTAACAGTATTGGTCCTAAATCGGACCAAAACTGATGATAAAATTCAGGTGGTAGGCCACCTATTCCAGGGGATTTACCAAGATTCATATCTTGCAGTGCTTCAAATAATTCTTTGAGCGTTATTGGAGAATTTAGACACTTGGCCTCATCAACAGATAGCTGAGGTAAATTCATCCCAACAAAGAAATCATCTAACTCTTTATTTGCCATTTGCCATTGTGATGTATTTAAGTTCTTATAGAATTGTTTAAATTCTTGATTAATGAGCACTCGATCATATAAAATAATTCCTTCATTGTTGAAGACTGAAGAGATTTGAGCCAACTGTTCATTGTTTCGAAGTTTGCTTGCTAAAAGGGAGCTTGGTCTACTACCATCTAAATATTCTGTCTGTCTCACCCTGTGGATTAAAAATTTGGCTCTGTTGGTAATTAGTGCATTAAGATCAGCTTTAACTTTAGATACTGCTCTTTCTCTATCAAGAGTAGGATTACTTTGATGTTCTCTGATTAAGCATGACAAGGTTAATTCTAGATCCAAAATTGCCTTAAGCTCTGCCTTATTTTGGGCTGAGGAGAAGGCTATTGCATTATCACGAATATATCCTTTTACTGCATTCCACAGATATCTAACATCCTTAACTGAATCATAGTTAAAAAGGAGAAACTCACCTAAACCAGCCCTAAATTGCTTGCAGAAATCTGGGTTCTGTAATAATGTTAAGTTAAACTTCCATCTTGGGGCTCGATTAATTTCATTGGTTATAAGGAAAGTACATACATTGGCATGGTGGTCTGATATGAACATGTGCACAATTTCAGCATTTTGAACTAAGTGTACAATTCTAGATGAGATAAAAATATAGTCTATCCTCGAGAATGTATGATGCCTTGCAAAGAAAAAGATGAACTCTTTTACTCCAGGATTCCTGAGTCTCCATATGTCTACCAGTGCATAATTATTTGTTAAATTAGTTAACACTGAGTTAGCTGGGGCATTACTTAGTGTGCTTTTAGATCTGTCTAACCGTGGATCCATCACTGCGTTCATGTCACCAAAATAATATCATAAACAGACATTTCAGAAATTATTTTTGAAAGTGATTCAAAGAATGCAGGTTCATATGAGTTAGGTGCATAACATGTTACCAAAGCTATTTTTCTGCCACAAAACACACCCTGTAAATAGGCAATTCTGCCGTCTTGATCATTGCCCGTGTTAACAATATGCAGCTTCAAATTATTACAAATTAAAATAATTACTCCTTTGTTTTTACTCTTGGAAGATGAGTAGGCAGCAACTCTATAAGTGTTATTTTCAACTCTATGAATATCATCATCTACAACATGGGTTTCCTGGAGTAGTGCAATATCAACTTTTTTTTCTACCCAATCTTTAAATGAGTGTTTAGGCCACATACATTCAGTGAAAATCCCACTTATTTACCCATCTTTCATGATAAATCAGCCATCCTTTTTAATAAATCTATCATATTTTGTGTACTTCATTGTGCTTTTTTTAAAGTAACTTACATTGTTGTACAAATATCCATGACTGCAAATCGGCAAATTCACTCCCTATCCCCTCATTCCCACATTCCCTCCCACATCCTCACCTCAAACCCATTCAGGCAAGAAAAAAGGGATAAACAGCAAATTTAAATATAAATCAACAGAAACAATTCCCCTCTTTCGACTCCAACAACTCCACTCCATCTAGTAGAGCCGTGGCACGTAGAATGGTTAGCGCGCACCCAAAGTCCAAAACATTCCCTTGAATTGTCCTGTCCCACAGCTTTTAACTGAACATAAAGCACCTTCCTAAATATATCGGTAATAAATCGGTCAATACCATTTCCATTTGTTCTTTTTCTTCAATGAGTTCTCATTTAGTCCACAAACAGTCCATAAACATAGTCCACGCTCCGCCGATGGACAGCTAATTATTGTAACTTAATAATCAATCACTCATTTCATAGACTCAAATAATAATAACTGAGAAACACTTCAAACACAGGAGCGGGACACAGCTATTTTCATACCTAAACTGGCAGCCTGGCTACAGGTAGTCTGATTGCGGTCCAGTGATGGCTTGATGTGCGTTTGGTAGAAATCCATCGCATCTTCTGCGTTAATGAATGTGTGAGTTACCTTGTCAAAAGTAACCAAGAGTTTTGCAGGGTGGACCAGCCCATGTTTCAGCTTCGCTGAATGTAGGAGGTGTTGAATTTGGCCCGTTGCTCCTGCAGTTTGGCACTCAAATCAGGATATATGTTGATCCTCTGGTCGTGGTACTGGAGTTTGCCTCCCATCTCACTAACGTGGCGTTGTATGTTTCAAAGCTATTCAGCCTTGTGATGATACACTGGGTGCCTTTAGTCGGTCCGGTGCAGTGTGCGATGTTCACCGGCGGCGGCGGCCCGGGTGCCTCTTTACCAAACAAATCATAGAGGAGCCTGGTTATATATGCAGTCGGCCTTGCTTGTTCCACTCCTTCTTTTAACCCAAAAATTCTGATATTAAACTTGCGACTGTGATTCTCCAACTCCTCCGTTTTCTGAGCCAGCATCTCGTTTTGGCTTTTAAGAAGTTTACAGTCGTTCTCAAGCTGGGCCAAGCGAGTCTCTGTTTCGTTGGCTGATTGCTCCAAGTCCTTTATTTTATTTGCGCTATCAGAGACTGTAACTTGAACCACGACTATAGAGTCCTGTATTGGTTTCAATTTATCTTCTAAAGCCAAGGAAATCTCTTCGCACACAATCTCTCTGATAAGTTTTCCAAGCGCTTCAGGATCCATTAGAGTGCTGCGTGTGGTCGGCATCCACAGGTTGACCAGACAATGGCATGGCCTAACGTGTTTAGTTCAGGCTTGTAATACTAAGCGATGTATACGCCAGCGTTGTCTCCACTAATCTTCTTTTAACAGCTTATTTGAAGCTGCAGGAACCGTCTGGAAAAAAATTACTTATAGTATGTAATTTCGAGGAATAGTTGGGTGTGAGCGAGACGCCGTCACCACATGCCTTCACATGCCACCGGAAGCCTTCATGCAACTACCATTCTATTCAATTTTCTTTTCGGCTGCCACCCATCACAGTCTCTGAGAAGCTGTGATTATTTTATCATGTCTGTTTTAATAATCAGTAATGTTGTTCAGGATAGGCTCCACATTGTCTCAGAGCCATTTCCTAAAAATCTATGTTACTGAACAAAAATACTGACCAAACTTCTCACACTGGTTAGATTAACTAACTGTATAACACATACATACATGCAGAAACCTTTGAGACATTGTCAGTCTTCAATTCAGAAAAAAAAAGTTTGCAGTCAGACTAGCAAGCTAGGAACGGTATGGTGTAGTTGATGTTTACCCAATTTACATACAGTATAACTGCTGTGCTGCTGCGTGCTCGATAAAGTTTTCACACATTCAGAAGAAAAGTCAGCTTAACTGCACATTAACATACTTGTCAATTGATAGACATCTGTAGTTTAATCCATCTCAACGACCAGTGCAGTATGGCATGAGTATCAAATTACTCTCAGCTTCCAGGCAGTGAAAACTCCACAGCCCTATTTTCCGGTGCGCACAGCTTCTAAAACAAGGTGCTTTCAGTGCGCGTTTATCCATTTAGAACAATGGGTGTAGTTCAAAACGTGAGTGTCAGACACCTTCAGTGTGTTTTGGTCTTAATATGAACATCATGATCTGATCTTTGTGAATGTAAACTAATGTGGAGAGTTCTCAAATCAAAATTAACTCGCATTTGTTTTTACATATGAGGATTTCATAAAGTATCACAGGAACATAGAAACAGCAGTTCTGCTGCATGCATCTCTCTCTCTCTCTCTCTCTCTCTCTCTCTCTCTCTCTCCTCACTGACTGTCCTTTCACTTCCCTGTCGTTTCCCTTCTGTCTGTGGGTTGTTAGAATCGGGATAACGTGGCATTAGGGCCGAAAGTTCTATTTGCAACAATGAAAAGCAACCGAAGGAGGAACCGAAGTACATTACGTGTTCTGTCTGTCTGTCTGTCAATCAGCTCCGCTCCGTGTCAGAACCACGGACAGCGCAGCAGAGTGGCACATACAACAGCGCACACAGCATGGTGTTAATTAGTGATGATACATGGTTGGAAATGATAATATAATGTGCAAATAAACAGATAACATTTCCATATTTTCACTATTATCATTTAATTCAGGACCATCATGTTTTAGAGCTTCCCCCAAAGGTCCCAGATTAGGCCATATGGGTTGATGGACTTGACCAACCACAAATCAGAGTAGGGTCTGCGCTAGGGGTGGCCACTGGGATGACAATGAGATTCTGGCCACCCCTCTAGCCACGCCCCTGCCACCAGGGCCTATCTCACAAAGTTATCGAAAGTGGGGAAAAAAATTGTGTATCTGCCCTGTGATTCAGATCCACTCCCAGTAGTTTTTCAGTAATCCTGCTGACAAACAGAAAAGCAAACGGCACTGAAAACAGAAGCTGCTTGGCAGAGCTAATGAAAGCCAGGCATAAACTCTTATTATTTATTCCTTTTAGCAGCCTATGGTCAGAACTCAAGAGAGCTCATAGAGTCAGAGTCAAACAGTTTCACATGGTAGCGTTGTTTTGTATGAGAGGCTGTTTGGCCGTCTAACGAATCAGTTGTTCTGTTTTTTAATTCTGTTGGCACTGGACTGCTGAACAGTTTGTAATGGCATATTTTGGCGTCTCTCTAAGTCGTCCTCAGACGAGCCTTCCATCGTTGCTTCCAGTCATCCCGATTCTCCATACATCTGGCCAGTTCGTTGGTGCTCTGGGCTCCTGCATCCCTCTTGAGAATGTCGACATATGTTAGCGTGGGACGTCCTCTTGACCGATGGCCATGTGTTGGTTCCCATAGCACCAGCTTGCTGGCTGGCAGCTCTCGATGCCTTCGGCAATGTCCTGCTAGTCTCATTCTCCTCACAGCAATCTTGTTGCTCACCCTTGGTATTCCCTCGTACAGGATTTTGT
>JAJHUR010076552.1:0-21498 GCA_027495735.1 Lutjanus campechanus | reverse complement strand
GCATAATCAAGGACTATGATGAAGAGGAAGGGGGCTAGTGTATCCCCTTGCATAACTCCAGCCAGGATGTCAAACTCCTCGCTGTTGCCATCTGGGGTCACCACCCTGGCCCTTGTTCCTGCGTACATGGACTCTATTGCTCGGAGTAGGTTGGGAGGAATACCGTATGCCTTCAGGATCTTCACCATCGTGCTTCGGTGGATCGAGTCAAATGCCTTTTTGAAGTCTATGAAGCATAGGACTGCAGTCAGGTTGTCCTTCTTCACCTCCTCAATCATTCTCCTAAGTGCCAAGATCTGGGCTGTAGTAGTGCGTCCCTCTCGACGCACTGGCAGTAGCTCAGTTTGCAAGCACTTGGCTTGGGAACCAGAGGGTTGCTAGTTCAAGTCCAGCATGAACCAGTCAGTACCAACCCTGGACTGGTAGATGGAGAGGAGCCACTTCACTTCCTGCTCAGGAAGCCTGACTATCCCTCACTCTGACATCTCTCCATAATGAATGTCTATAGATCCTATTTGTGCACGTGTGTAAAATGACAACTGAGTGAAAATGTTTAATTTCCACAAAGGATTAATAAAGTATGCCGCCTTCTTGTTCTTTAAATTGCCAACTGATGATATGATCTGTTCAAATTGTCACTGATTGTCAGTGAGGGTGTCAGTTCATTTATATCTTCTAAGTTAGAAAAAATGACTGAAGACACAAGGAAAGAAAGAGATGTATTAATACAAAATAAAAAAAGCTCAATTAATTAAAAGACAATAGCACAGCTTCCTAAATGGAAGCGATGCAAATGAATGAAGATCAGATTGTTTCAGGTTTTTCAAATTCAGACATGCACCACTGCCTCAGATATGCACGTCTTTATATTATTTCTCTTTATCTTTTCTTTAATTATTCTTGTTATTTATCTTTATGGCAGGTGCATATATGGCTGTGTGCTGGTGTATGCGTGTGTCCGTATGAGCTGCACAGCAAACTTTGATAATCTGAAATGACTATAAAGGAATTTTATTCTATTCTGTTCTATCCTTTTCTATTCTATTCTTCACCTCCAACCTGTTTTCACCGGTCAGAATCAATGATGACATCCTGGACATTTCTGTTGGTCCTCCAGTTAGCAGTCAACACGGAGGACGAGAGACTAATTTACAAAGTTGAGAAGCAGCACATTTTATATGATCCACAGCAGCCTTTTTATATGGATGGTTTGCAAGGAAACTGGGGAGCTGTTGGCTGTTTCAAGTACATACCCTGTCCTCCAACTATAGAGATTCAAGGCTGACTTACATTAAATTACATTAGTTATGAATAAATAACTTTGATACTTAAAAGGCACAGTTCATCCCAAAAACAAAAAACATATTTTTGCTCTTACCTGTACTGTTATTTATCCATCTTGATCCTGGATTCTCACACTGTAGTATGAGTACCACTGATGGTACTCCAGCTCCCTCTAGGGGTACACTGTGGAATCTCCTAAAAAATTAAAATGAATGAAATTGATTTAAAAACATAATCAAAATACTACAAACTACAAACACTGTATTTTAATGTCACTCAGAACAGTGGTACATGGGGAGCCCAATTTTTTCTGTGGTGTTACTCATTGTAAAACTTTAAGGAGAAACTCTGCTATAAATTAGTGGTGAACCTTGACTGTTAGAGCTGGGACTTAAGCAAAATGGAGCCTATCCCAGCCGACACTGGGCGAGAGGTGGGGTCACCCTGGACAAGTCGCAGGGCTGACACATAGAGACAGACAACCATTCACACTCACATTCACACCTACGAGCAATTTAGAGTTATCAATTAACCTATCACGCTGCATGTCTTTGGACTCTGGGAGGAAGCCGGAGAACCCGGAGAGAACCCAAGTCTGCCTTGAAAAAGGCAGTGCTATCAAGTTAGCCACCTAGCAACAGCGTCAGTCTTGACTGCTTCATCTTGAGCAAGATATCTCTGTCCTTCAGGAAGGACTAAGAGAATGATTTTTAGTTCCACCCACTGTAAATCAAAATGTGATTAAAGGCATAGTTAGCGATATAATCCGACGCACTTTTTGTCAAAATCACCAAATTTCTCCTCACTATCCACAAGCTGTCACTTCTGAGAGCATGCTGAAAAAAAATCCGGTTTCAATAAACAGCCTGGGCTCTGAGTTTCAGCAGGTAAATCTGTGGCTCGGACTGAGCCACCAGAACATGGGTCCACCCCCTCACGCCCGGGGGGCCGGTTCATACTCATGCACAGGTCAGACATAGGAGGGGAGGTGGAGTAGTAGGTTGTGTAGCGTGCGCAGTTAGAGTAAGAGAGAGACATGGTATATCAGGTGCAGATATTTTGCATTCGCCATGGCTGAAAAACAGTCCAAGAGAAAACGGTCGGAGGAGCATAAATTAAAAAAACGGAATAAAACGGATTAAACACAGACGCGGAGGTCGCTGTCTTTCTGCTGGACAGGTGAGCAACATTATCTTTGCGGTGCTTCACATAACAGTAACAGCCGTCTGGCATTCATCATATTATCTAATCTGCCAAAATGTACTGTTGTTGTGATGTTATCTATAATAGCAGTCGAGTTGTGGGTACAGTTGTCTGACGGGTCAGCTAACCTTAGCTTTGCAGCTTAGCAGTGTGCTAACTCACAACTTGGCTATTTCAGCTGCTTTACTGCTGCTTTGGTTTCTACGGCTGTTTCCATGACAATGCGCATCCATGAACTTCGGGGGTAGAGCCCGGGGTGGAGTATGAAGGGAGGGGTGGGTCTGTATTCATTTACACTTCAAATGCCACTTCAAAACCATGCCACCATTGCTAAACACGACCAGACAATCCAGGCCATTGAAACTTCAATGAATGATTTCCACGGAAGGCTAACTACACTGGAATCGGCAGTCGGAAAGCTTACGAAGGAAAATGAGCAGCCGCAATTAAAAGTGGATGACCTCGAGAACAGACGAATATTACACCTCCAGGAGGTGTAATATTCGTATAACAGGCATACCAGAGGGAGCAGAAGCCAACCAACCGACCTCTTTCATTGAATCCTGCCTGGGAGAAATCCTCGGTCCCGACGCCTTCCCTCATCTCTGACCGTGGATAGAGCACACAGGCTGGCCATCCAGAGAAGACAAGATGGCGCGCCCCGACCCTTCATAGCCTGCATCCACCACTTCCAGGTGAAGCAACAAATCATGCAGCTGGCATGAAAGGCCCCCTGTCCTACAGGGGCTCGGAGATTCACATTTACCCCGACTACAGCGCCGAAGTGGCGAGGAAGAGAGCCGCCTTTGCCCCGGTCAAGAGCCAGCTGAGAGCGGCGGGATACCAGTTCAGCCTACGCTTCCTCGCTAAGCTTCGCGTCGTCGCCGATGGATGCAGGCAGGAGTTCAGCACCCTGGCTGAAGTCGCTGCTTTTTTGGAGAACAGACAACCCGCTGGATGAGACCCCTGAGCAAACGTAACGCTGCCATTGAAGAAAACAACTGAGGACATTGCACTCTTCTAGTTCAGCTTATTGGACTGACTGGTGAGTGAATAAAATAGTCGATTTAACTAACATGTTAAGAAACGGAGGTCTGAATGATATCTTATTATGTCATTAACCTTAATATTTTTAAGAGAATACACCACGGCCTTTATTTTTGTTCACCGCACCACTAATGGACATTACCCGACCAGTATAGACACACATGTGCCTCAGATACTATAAATACATGTGGGGTTTAAAAGACTTTATCTACTGTTATTGTTATTTGTGTTAGATATAGTCAGAGGTTTGTCTCTGCTATACACTATCGCTGACATGCCGTGGCCATGACCCGGGTGCCCACCAACCAACCCTTCCCCTTCTTTGGTATCATAACATTAGCAGCACCGGCTGGCTTTACCCCCGTTGGCATTGCCAACATAACGAACCATTGGTAGCGCTAACTTGAGTGGGATATGTGGAAATACTCAGCCGACTCATCCGCTTTTATGTAACATTAATATTATGCTGTGTAACTCCATATAGCTTTACTGCAGCGCTGGGCTATCGTGAGCTGTTGGCTCTGATGACATTAAAGGGGGGCTATTTAACGTCATACTTAGGTCAGTCTTTTTTCCTTTTTTTTGTTTTCTCCCTCCAACGTCCTCCGTCCTTAGTTAATATAAGTTAATACCAGTGATGCTGTATGAAGCTGGTCACCCAGCAACTGGACCAAACATTATGATTGGGAACCTAATAGGTTTGGAACAGATAATTTACAGTAAACAATCATTACTTCAGCTATTGGGCTTTATATAATCTTTTTTTTCTTTCTTCCTCTTCTTTTTAATTTAATTTAATTTATTTATTTATCTTATCACCCAAGTTTTCTATCCCCCCAAAATTACCTTTATATACATCCAAGGGCTCATACTGAATGTTTTAAAGGATTAACACTCTGATTTATAGAGAGTCAACTACCTTAGTTTGTACGTTTAAGGGTTTATCTCCTTTATTGCCCCAGTTAATTTTTTATTTTTTGTATTTTTTGTTGGGCCACTTGTAAAAAATGTAATTGCTTTGTTCATTGTTTGAAGATTTAGAGACAACCTAAACAGTTAAAAACTATTTAGGGAGTGGTCATGGCTATGATCTTATGTCCTGGTGATATTTGGTGACACACCGTTGTTATTGTTGTTGTTTATTGTTGTTTCTCCCACTGAGGCTGTTGATGTGTGGATTGTTGTTTATTGTTGTGTGCACTGGCTAGGGCACTGTTGATATATTACTGTTTGGATACTTGTGGGGTGGGGGTTCATCACGTTCAAATTCATTTTTCTCTGTATTTAAAAAAAAAGAAAGATTTGCATAACGACAGAGTTAGAAGTGCAGGGTAAAACAAAGCACAAAGTGTATAACGGCACAAGCCAAGAGATAGGTTTTATATGTTTTGGTACATGTGATTGGAGTAGTGTTTTTTTTTTTCTCTCTCTCTTTTGTTATTTATTTATTTATTTATTTTTTCCTTCCTTTTCTTTTTCTCCCTTTTTTCCCCTTTTTTCTCCCTCCCCCAGTGTTCTCTGCTGCAGCACACTTTTCAGACAGGATACCATCTTGCTGTCACTAAACTATCCTGCCTTACCACCTATTCACTCTCTTAAACCAGTATGCGTAGCCACCACAATAAGGTAATTGATAACCCCACCAAGTTCATATCCTGGAATGTCAAAGGGGTCAATAATCCAGTTAAAAGACAAAAAGTTATGTCTCACTTGCAACAATTGAAGGTAGATGTAGCTTTTTTACAAGAAACCCACCTATGTAATGCCAATGTTGCTGGCCTCAAATGAAGCTGGGTTGGTCAAGTGCATCATTCCAAATTTAATGCAAAAGCGAGAGGGACGGTTATATTAATAAACAAAAATATTTCTTTTCACTCTCAAGAAGTAATTAGTGATCCTAACGGGCGATACGTCATTGTTGGACAGCTCTTTGCCAACCCTGTAATTTTAGTGAACTTGTATGCACCAAACTGTGATGACAGTCATTTTTTTGAAAAACTATTCTTGACGATACCCAAGATTGATAATGAATATCTCATAATAGGAGGAGACTTCAATCTTGTATTGGACGTCACCTTGGACAGGTCATCACCTAACCCTCAGAGTCTTTCTAGGTCAGCAGAAGTTGTGAGTGACTTTATGTGTCAATGTGGCCTTTCGGATGTCTGGAGGTTTCAGTTTCCCCACACTAGATGTTATTCCTTTTTTTCAAATGCACATCGTACCTATACCCATATAGACTATTTCCTTCTTGATAACAGGCTTCTACCCAAGGTTAAGACTTGCTCATATACCAGTATTGTTATATCGGATCACAGCGCCATCCAGTTTGACCTGGATCTTCCAAATCGCCCTCCCCCTAACAGAATCTGGAGACTCAACCCTCTACTACTATCGGACAAGAAATTTGTAGAGTTTATTTCATCCCAAATTGAATTTTTCTTAGAGACAAACACCTCCCCTGAGATCTCATTTGCCACATTATGGGAGACTCTTAAAGTATATATTCGTGGACAAATCATTGCTTACTCCTCTACACTTAAAAAAGAAAAAAATTCAAAATTACATGAAATCTTCCAACAAATGCTAGATATTGACTCGAAATATGCTCAAAGCCAGACTCCAGATCTTTATAAGGACCGCTTGAAATTACAAACTGAATATGATCTTTTAACCACTGATGAGGCAACACGCCTTATTGTGAAAGCCAGGCATAATGTCTATGAATTTGGAGATAAAGCGAGTAGTTTATTAGCTTTGCAAGCTCGTCAGGCAGTGGCTGCTCGCTCCATTACAAAGATCCAATCACACACAGGAGAGATCTTAACAGATCATGACGACATAAATAAAGCTTTCTTTCAATTCTACTCTGACCTTTATACATCGGAATGCAGCGGTGACTCTGATCTCCCATGTAATTTCTTTGAAAACTTGACTATTCCTAATGTGTCAGAGGATCAAAATACTAAATTGTGTGCGGACATATCGGTTTCTGAAATTATTACAGCTGTTAAATCAATGCAAAATAATAAGTCGCCCGGCCCTGATGGGTTCACCTGCGAATTCTATAAAAAGTTTGCCCATCTATTGGCACCAATTCTCCAAGCCATGTTCAAAGAGTCACCCTCTCTGGGTACTCTTCCCATGACACTAAGACAAGCCTCAATCTCACTATTGGCAAAGAAAGATAAAGATCCACTTTTTTGTACATCATATTGTCCCATTTCGCTGCTAAATGTGGACTTTAAAATATTATCCAAAGTGTTGGCTAAGCGCCTAGAGAGTGTGATCCCTGATATTATTTCGCCCGATCAAACGGGATCCATTCAGGGCCGGCACTCTTACTCAAATTTAAGAAAGCTATTCAATGTTGTCCACTCGGCCCGGTCATCATGCCCCGAGGTAGTAATTTCACTCGATGCCGAAAAGGCCTTTGACCGGGTCGAGTGGGAACATTTATTCTTCACTCTCCAAAAGTTTGGCTTTAAAGAGGGGTTCATAGCCTGGATCAGATTGCTCTCCTTTTCCCCCCTGGCGTCTGTGATCTCCAATAATACACTACTTCCCTCTCAGACGGGGGACAAGACAGGGATGTTCTCTGTCCCCTCTTTTGTTTGTGTTGGCCATCGAGCCCCTAGTGATTGCACTGCGACACTGTAAGGACTTTAAGGGGATACAGCGGGAGAACCTAGAGTTTAAAACTTCTCTTTATACAGACGATTTGCTTTTATATGTTTCCAACCCAACCTCGTCAATCCCCTGCATTCTAGATATTCTTAATCAATTTGGAAAGATTTCCGGATACAAGTTGAATTTGCAAAAGAGCGAACTTCTTCCCCTAAACTCTAAGGCAGATGAAATTCCCTCTAATCTTTTCCCCTTTAAAAGGGTCCAAAATGGCCTTAAATACCTGGGAATTGAGGTTACTCGCTCTTTCTCCGCTACGTTTGAGAAAAATTTTATGGCAGTCCTTAATAAATGTAAGCCAGATATGAATTGATGGGCCTCTCTACCATTGTCAGTAGCAGGGCGTGTTAACCTTATTAAAATGATAGTATTACCGAAATTTTTATATCTTTTCCAAAACATCCCAATTTTAATCAAAAAAACTTTCTTTAAAACACTCGATAAAACCATTGTCTCTTTCATATGGGCAAACAAACCTAGTCGTATTAGTAAGACTCACCTCCAAGGATCGAAGCGCTCAGGTGGACTTGCATTGCCAAATTTTACTTTTTATTATTGGGCATGCAACATCCAGAAATTAATTTACTGGTTTGAGGATAAACCAATCACAGATAAAGCAGACTGGGTGCAATTAGAGCTTTCATCATGCCAACATCACTTAGGCTCAGTGATTTGTGCGGCCTTGCCCCTTAGTAGCAATAACTTGAGTTCAAAAACACAATAGTTAATCACACCATAAGAATTTGGGGTCATTTTAGAAAACATTTTGGGCTACAGAGGCCTTCTATCCTCTCACCTGTTAAGTCAAACCACATGTTCACCCCCTCCTGTATTGATCCTGCATTCAGTCTATGGTCCAACAAAGGGATCAAGTCAATGTGTAACTTATATACAGAAGACATATTTATGTCTTTCTCTCAACTATCCCAAACCTACGACTTGCCTAAGAATAATTTCTTTCGTTATTTACAGGTTAAGAGCTTCGTACAAAAGACATTTAGTTCGTTTCCAGATAAGCCCATAAAATCACACATTGAATATATTCTTGAATTGCAATCAGACCAGAGAGGACTGGTAGCCCAGATCTATGTTCTCATCCAGAGCATTAACCCACACTCCACTGAAAATTTAAGGAAGGCCTGGGATTCTGACCTTGGAGTAGTCTTTAGAGACGATCAATGGGACTCCATCTTAAACCTGATACACACATCATCTACGTCTGCTAAGCACGGTTTAATCCAACTGAAAGTGGTGCATAGAGCTCACTTTACTAAGGCCAGGTTGGCAAAGATTTATCCGAATACTAATCCATT
The DNA here is from genome assembly GCA_027495735.1 of Lutjanus campechanus. Taxonomy (NCBI): domain Eukaryota; kingdom Metazoa; phylum Chordata; class Actinopteri; order Lutjaniformes; family Lutjanidae; genus Lutjanus; species Lutjanus campechanus. Next base: position 12,964 of record JAJHUR010076552.1, on the reverse strand, counting down.
ATGCCCCCGATGTAGAGGCCAGCCAGCAGACCTAATGCATATGTTCTGGCGGTGTCCTAACCTCGCCACCTTTTAGGAAAGTATTTTCAAAGCTTTTAGTGAGATGTTTGGAACCCAGGTGGATCCTGATCTGATCTGTGCCCTCTTTGGTCTAACACCAGAGGAATCTCGAGCTGCCTTACCAGCTGAAGCCTATGTCGTTATAGCCTTTACCACACTCCTTGCGAGGCGTCTGATCCTTTTCAGATGGAAACAACAAGCTCCCCCATCCTTTTATCGTTGGGTTAAAGATGTTATGTATTTCTTAAAGCTAGAAAAAATCAAATACATACTTTCTCGACTTTTATGACTCCTTGCAGGAACCCCTTGACAATGAATAGGGTGGAACTTACACACGATAAACCGCAGCGGTTTTTTTGTTTGTTTGTTTGTTTGTTTGTTTTTTTGTTTTTTTTGTTTGTTTGTTTGTTTTGTTTTGTTTTGGGGTTTTTTTGTTTTTTAGGTCCTGTTTGCTTTTGTTTTGTTTTCCTCTTTTCTCTCCATTTGTGTTCTGTTACAACTCAATTTGCTTTATTTCATGTAAACCTATGGGTGGGTGGGTGGAATGGGGATGGGAATGGTGAACTCACTGTGTCAATATATTTGCTGAACAATGCATTTCTACATTTTGAGGATGAATGTGTAAATTGAAGTGAATGCATTTGTTCTGTATTTTTCATCTCTGTGGGATAATAATTGTAAAAAAAAAACAATAAAACATATTTACAAAAAAAAAAGGAATCAGTTGTTAGTGTGAATTATTTTTTTTTTTTTTACTGATTTGACAATGCGTGTTTAGTGGTTTATATGTGGATATATTTATAATTGATCATCATGGGGAGAAAGCACTGCTGTAAAACCAGGGATTTTTTTTTTTTTTTTTTTTTTTTTACTGTAAATTACAAGTCTTAAGTGATAACAGTTTGCTAGTTCAGTACCAAGGTCTGAATCTACATTGGGACAAAATCACATTTTTGTGGACATACCAGTTTTACACAACAAAGAGTGGTCTAAAGTGCTGCAAACATGGTGATCCAGGGGAATCATTTTATTTGTTCACAACATTGTTAGAGTGTAAGAGTAGAATGAGTCAGTCACCATATAGGCATCATCATACATTTTCAGAAAGTTCATGCTGGACAGAAACCAGATAGATACAAAGTCTGAACAAATGATTCATCACTCATTCAGTAAACTGTTTTTTTTTCCACATCAAAAGTCCTGCTGCTGCTGCAGTGAGTGCAGCTTTAGACCCTCAGCCCTGTTTTGTTAGCTCCAGTCAAGCATGTGATGCCCCTGTCTCAGCTACCAGAGACTGAGAGAGTGCATGGACACACCATCCTCCCACCCCTACCACACACACAGGATCCTCTCCCAGTCAGTGTCTCGCAGTGTCTGTATGAATTATGTTGTATATTTTAATTATCTCCTCTGTACAACTTGTTTGCTCCATCTACTGGTGGATTTGTGGATAACAAACATTATCACACCAACATGTGCTTAATGATACATCATTGATCACTTCAGAGAGAGAACATATCAGCCTGATCACACCTTCCTACACTCACATCTGTTCATTTTCATCTTAGTTCTTATTGGCTGCACTCTGGGGTCTCTCAGTGGTGTTAATCATGTTAACAGAAACATCTCAAACCACTTTTCCAACATCTATCCACCTCAGTATGGTTCAAACAGACTTCTCCCATCTCTGCAGCTGTAGATCCTCCTCATGCACATGCAGGGGTGGAAGTAACTAATTACAAATATTCAAATTACTGTAATCAGTAGTTTTTTGGGTACTTGTACTTTTATGAGTAGAGTTTCAAGTCTGTAATTTTACTCGTACTTACGTATACATTACACTATGTAATCTACTTAGTTACTTTTAAAATCATAATTGAGTACTGAGGACAATTTGAATTAATAACCAAACTATTCATCTGCATTTTTGTAGCCAATCAGATGATCTGATCACAAACGATGACATACAGATGAAAAATCAATCTAAACTCTGCAGCACAGGTTTGGAGTACTGACTTTAAAGATTATTCATTAATTAATTACAGTAATTACACCCCATTTGACATTGTTTTGTCTGGAGGAACCATTTGTTGAATAAGGAATCTAAAACTTAGAATGAGACAAAAATGTGTTTTGTATCTTATTAACTATTATTGATTATGCATTAAATATTAACAGGTAAGTAACTAATGATATGGGTAGCTTTTGAAACAAATACTTTGTACTTTTACTCAAGTATTTTTCTAACACTGAGTAATATTTTATCAATGTAAGAGTGCTTGTACCTGAGTACAGATTTCAGTACTCTTTTCACCACTGTGCAGTAGGATAAGACTCAGTGGGGGTCTGGCCTGTAGACATACAGTATATACGTAGACGCCACTTTGATCACGTCAGCTTGTTGCTGCATTACATCGACGCCGCTGTTATTTTCGTTAAGTTGAGACCTATCAGTGAACAAATACATGTAAACAGGGGAGCTGTAGTTTTTCTTAATAAGATTATTTCTCAACATATCTTAATGAGTTGTGGTTTACAATCATATAAATGTGGAAGAAGTTAGAAAAAAAAACTTTTTTTCCCCTCACTCCATGTATGAGATAGTTTGAGAAATAAGTGTTTTTTATCCAGAAAAAACACAGCTTCTCCATTTACATGTATTTGTTTATGGTCCTGCCTTATTTTTGCAGCTTATTGTATCATTAAAGGGGATAGCCTCTTGTTCCAGCCAATCAGATGGTAATAGAAGGATTCACACTGGCAGATCAGGGAACATACAATTCAGTGCAGTCAGATGTTAGAATGAAAATTGTTTCTGCTATGTGCTTTATGTGCTTTTGTCTGTGGTTATGTACTTGTCCTGAGTTTATGTGTTTTCTATATATGTTTATGTGCCTTTCTATGGACATGCCATCATTTTGCTTTTATCCGTGCTTACGTGCTTTTGTACTTCTGTACGCTATTTTAATGCCTGTTCACATATATATATATATATACCATCAACCTGCCAGGGACTGCAGATGAAAATTAGCCTGTATGGCTAAATCTGGCACATTTACGTGACTTAAGTGATCATGTTAATTAATGTGCACTGTCCCTTCTTAAATAAAATAAACAAACAAAATCCCTTTTTGTAGTGTAGTGTTGCACATGAAACAAATCAAATATCTACAAAAATGTCTTTTTAGATCAGAATTCCCTCTTTGTGTGAGCTTACTCTGAAACACTCAGAAACATGAACATTTTAAACAGAAACATGCTCTTCTTTGAAACAAATACACTTTATCGCTCTGTGCTGCTGCTACATTTACTGTTATTGTTGTGGTTGTTGTTTTTGACTGAGTTGACAAAATGTTCCATTTTTTCAATTTCACAGCATAGCCATAGTGAGCAGCCATTTTATTTTTTGAAGTGTTTCAGAGTTCTCTTCATGCTAATCAAAATACACTTTTTTTTAAACCACAATTCTTATTTAGCTTTGATTTAGAAGTGCTACAGAATTGACATGATATGGTTGAGACACATCTAATAGCAATATTATTTATATATTTATTAATGGAAAAATATAAAGTTTACCAGTGCTTGAGCAGTATTCCTGCCTTAAAAAACAAACAAACAAAAAAACAGGCAGTCACCAGATTTGTTTATACAAGTTTGTGCTTAATGGAGGCAATCTGGTGTGTCTTCTTTGTCTCATTCTTCATTTTTTTAATAAGTGGTACAATAGTTATACACCTGAATGTCTGCTTGTCATTATTTTTCCTAGACATCTGTTTTTAGAGCTACTTATCTATTATTAAAACCAATAATAATAACAAATATAATCAAATGCAGATGCATTTATTTTATATGACAACAGGCAGGTACATTTACTGTATAGATAGATTACAGACACAAAACAGTTGGGACCTAATCGCTTGATTAGCTCATCAACTCTAGGCATGGATTTTCATTCAGTTCCATAAAATCATCAAATCATAGAATCTGTCTGTACCATCTGGTTTGGGAGTCCAAACATTTGGGCTGGACCAGGCAGTACAGTATGTGACTCCACAGTAATGCCCAATTCCAACATTTTTTTTCACCTCTTCTTTGATGGCCAGTGTCTTAGCCTGTGTAACATGATCATCTCCAGGCTTACACCTAGCGGGGATAAAAACGCTTCCCTTTACATATGGGTGTTTGAATACTGTATGAAGACAAGCTTGAAAAAACATGAACCTATCCTTTAATTATATTGAGCCATTTGCACTCTTTACAGAAACATGTTAAATAGCAGAGGGGGAAAGTCACTTTGAGGCTCTGAGGTCACAGACAGATTTGACTGTCAGTGGGTGTGCTCATTAGCTTGTTTAGCAAAGCACTGCTCACATAGAAGACAACAGACAGACTTCATAGTCTTAAAACTGGAAAAAAAAAGAAGGGGGGGCACAACAAAAGCAAAAATATCTGGCTCCACACATCCAAAGTCTTTGAGGATAACTCAGTGCTTTAGATGAATTTTTAAGCACAGAGTTGTAACCTCGGGAGTGGCAGCGCTGCAGTCCCTCAGTGGACTGGATATTCACACTCTTTTCCAAAATCAATAAGTCATTTTAAGAGCGTAAGCAAACAAAAGGTGTTGATGTTTCATCCACCTACACATGGTCCCCTTTGTCTACCAACAAGGTTTGCTTAAAACCTTAAAAAATCTGATCAAATAGGGCAGTTTGATGTGTTTTATGAAAGTATTTGCTTTTCTCTTCATATTATCTCAGCAAGGTTGATGGAAGAAAAGTGGAGGGAGATAAACTAAAACATGTTTGATGTGGACACTGCAAACCTTCAGTGTTTCATGGTAGTCATGATAGATTATGTGATAAATTACTAGATAACACTCATTCTTGAGAACTGGATTTTGATTTTTATTCTTCAATTATGCTGGGAAATATATTTTTAAAACATCAAACCTTTGCCTATAAACCTTGTAACAGACTAGTGGTTACATTTGGCCCCTGATGGAAAATCTCACAAAGCTGATGTTTTATGGAGTTGACAAAATTGTATAGTCATAGTGAGCAGCCATTTTATTTTTTAAAGTTGCTCGGAATTCTCTTGATACTAATCAAAATGTACATTTCTAAGCATTTCAAACCTTAAATCTTATTTAGCTTTTATGGTTGAGAAACATCTGAGAGCAATATAATTCATTAATTTGTTGAAAAATAGAAAACTTACCAGTGCTTGATCAGTATTCTTGCCTTTATTAAACCAGGAAGTGAGACAGTGGTCGTTAGGGTATAGCTAATCCTTTTTATGCCTGATTAAATGAGGTTTTGTAAAAATCTGACAGAGTTGATGCAAATGTGGGACATAACTTTAAAGAGAGAGATTTTCATGAAAAAAAAAATCAATGTTAAAACAAAGATTATTATCATAGCACATTTTCTACCTATGTTATCAGTATGGTTTATTAGTTTCAGATTTTGAAGGCTTTTAACACATTTTGTTATTGTTTAAAGTTGTGACTTGTCTGGGACAAGGCTGTTTTCTAACACAGGGCAGGTTTAGAATAAATAGAAAATAGAAAAAATAAAGCAAACCAAAACATGTCATAAATAAGAATAAAATCCACCAAAATGAATTAGATTGTTGGTATTAATACATTTTCTTTTTCTTTTTCTTTTCTTTTTTTTTGCTTTTTTTTGGTAGGACATGATTTGTCCCAGTTCTCAAGAATGGGTGATATAAAATGGCAAAGTGAGTGGGCCTGGAAGTACAGTATATTTTACCATTATAAATGTGCACTGCAACACAGAAGACTTCAACTATAAATTAATATTTCAGTGCAACAACCAGTGCAAGGTTGTCGGTTCTGGGCACACTGCCTCCTCCAGTCAGTGATCATCTAAGACCAAGATGTGAGGGAGTGCTAACATGGTGTGTAGCGTTTAGGTCAGAACTGACTAAACTGCAGAACTGACACACTGCTGTGTGTTTTTTTTTTTTGCAGATGAACTCTGTGGTTTAAGGAGCCAAATTTGATTTGTCAGCCACAGTTTCTTCTGTCTATCACATTTATTTTTAAGGGATGACAAAAAAATCAGATTAGAACTGAGTCAAGTTATTGATTGTTTTTTTAAAGCAGGATAAAGTCTTTATCTGAGACCGAGACAAGATGAGTTAAAATGCAGTCAGGACCGAGACAAGACTAAGACTTTTAAGAGATGGTCTGGAGACCTGACTCAAGACTAAGACTAATCTTGAGTACTACAACATGACCTGGAAGTTTGACTCACATCCCATATCATTATCTGGGTGGTGTAGAGTGGTTCAACATTTAATTAGTACAATTACAACAGAAATAATTTTTAAAAATAGTTTGGTGAAGCAGTTTTTTTCACATCAATCTGATGCATTTTCAGTCTTAATTCTATTGTCTGCACAGCGTAAGTGATCCAAGCCCACGAGTGCACAACGAAGAAAACAGAGAAAAGAGGAGGAAGAAAAGACGGCCCAGTACATTGTCTCATACTGACATGAAGATGCTGTTGTGTGTGACGTTTCATTTGAGGTATCTAGCTACCTAAGCAGCAATAAAACTAATGCTAGATAATGTTGCTATGATAGCTACTATACACAGATTAGACAGATCTGAATTTGAATTACAAGCTGTCAGTATATTGGCTCCTTAAGGCACAGCGCCTTAAACTACCCTGACTGATATATCCATAAAAAAAGAAAAGAAAAAAAAAAAGATTTCTACACTGGGTTGCACCAGCTGTGTTTCACTTCTCTCCTAAATCAGGTTGTAAGGTCGACATTAGAGGCTCAGTGGTTAGTTTGTAACCGAATCAGCTCCTCAAATTGGTTGTACCAAGATTACGTGGAACATAAATTAACTTTGGAAGTAAAGTTTGGAAGTAGTTTTATTTTTTAATTCATTTATTGTTTATATTGTCTACATTGTTCCAATTTTCATATTTCTGCCTCTTTATGTTGTTTGTTTACTGGCTTGTAAACTTATTCATTATTGATTGTTGTTTATTGATGCTTCTTTTTAGTTTTGCTATCCGCCTGGCATGGCTACCTGGCATCGCAGCACATCCTAGTAAGCTAGATTGATATTGATTGATACTGATCATCAAAGCCAAATCTGGCCTTGGGCATCATAACTGTCAGGAGCCCACCCTGGCTGCAGACGTATCAACGTCTCTGTCCTGCGTCTCTCATATTCATCTAGAGATCATTGAAGGGCGCTTCATAGATGTTCCTGCTTTTAACACAAAAATTGATACTAATATAATTCAATTTAATAATATAATATAATATATATAATATCACATAATATAATATAATATCACATAATATAATATAATATAATATAATATAATATAATATAATATAATATAATATAATATAATATAATATAATTATTTTTGGTTGTTTTTTACGTTTGAAAACTGGTCATCATTCACTTCCATTATCTGGGAGATTCTGCAACTATGTTTTCCTGTGAAACTCCAGCAGTGTTTTGTGTTCTTGCTTCTCAGCAGCAGCTAATCTTCAAACTGGATTGTAAGTGAAGTCATCTCGCCCAGTCGGTGCATGTGTTCCACATTCCAGTTAAGATGGAGCTTCAGCAGGGAAACTATAGCTGAGAGGAAATCAGGCTTAAAATGCAGAAACTGTGTTTATAGAGCTTTGTGCAGACCACACACAACTAAGCAAAAAGAAAAAGAAGAGGAGAAGGAGCTTGCATTGCCTTTCCTCTCCAGACTGAGCAGGTTCCAGCTGCTATAACAGAAGCAGATTTGGCAGAGATGAAACACAGAAATAATACTTTGTGATGTCTGTCTTTGAAAAATAACTGTCACAAACAGAGTGAGCTCTCATCGTCCCGCGCTGCTCTATAAATGATTCTCTGGGGCTTTCCTTCATTCACTTTTGTTTGGCTCATTTCCTCTCTGAACAATAAAAGTGTATTGATGGCCAACTGAAGGGGAGTCAACAGCAAGGTTATTGCATCTTTTTGCGGCTTGCTAAGCAGTGAGCGACACTTTGTGTGTGTGATGACAGGATCTGCTCACTTTATCTTAGTCTGTGTCCCAATTGCATATTATATATACAAAACTAATTTCTTCTACTTCCCCAATTTTCTCACAATCTGGAATGTCCAATTCCCTCTGCTCTGCACCGCTAACTCTACTGCTGTCCTGGGGACGGCTACAGATAGACACTGTCACACATGGTGTCACCAACAGTTCCCTGTAAATATCGGTTTGCAGGTTGAAAGTTGTCTACAGATTGTAGGGTTAAACCAGGCTAGTCTGAAAAGTGAACGTTTGAAGACATTGAGGTTGGGGACCATTTTCATTTGAAGGGATACGGTACCAATACCAGTATCTGAAATTTGGCACTAGTACCCAGTTGTGCCTTTTTTTTTCAGTACTGTAGTCTCTCTGTAATGACAAAACTGTACAATTTCAGTTGTAAAATATAGGTCCAAAATGTAGAACATTTTATTTATTTAGAGTATTTTACACACCACACAAAATAAAATCCAAATAAGAAATCAATATAAAATGTATATATGTATAAATAAAATAGAAAATTAAAAATAAGACAACAGCAAAGCAAAGAGAGCTGAGTCATGTTCATGTTCTTGTCTTGTTCCTTCACCTTATCATTTTTGCTGTTCAGTCTTCCCAGTATGCTACTATTTCCTTCCACATTTTCATTGTGGGAGTTTGAGGTTCTTTCTAGCATCAAAGAATCATCCAAGCACACCTTTTGAGGCAGTTAATAATACCCTGAATGCAGATTTACTTAAATGTGGTACCGTAGTTTTGTCCCCAAGAAGACACAACCTTGGCAATGCAGGCAAATCACATTTTAATCCATAGGATTAATCCATGGGATTGTACCATATGGCTGTGTATTCTTGTTTAATGAGAGATTTTAAATGTTTCTAAATTAAGTAAAATAAGAATTAATGGGCAATTTTGTGTTCAAAAAAGCAGAAATTGTGCCTGTGTGGAATTCCGGGTTATTACAGTTATGGACATGCAATACTACTGTAAAGGAAAAAAAAAACAGAAAGTTATTGAGTAAAATCTCATGACAGCAAGTAAGTGAGAAACGAGCAATATACAAACACAAAAGTAAGTTTGAGAAGCCAGAATTGAAAGAAGCAGCAGAGAAAGAAAAAGCTGCTTCCAAAAATAGTTTTCTTTCAGAAAGTTTAAAAGACAAGCAGCACAGTTGTTCCCATGATTGTATTAAGGAGAGTGCATTAATGATGTAAGTAGAACTTATTTATTATTTTATTTGACAAATTATCAACCAATACACTTAGGTTTTTTGTTTATTTCCTAATGTCAACATGTCGACATGAAGAATGTTCAATGTGAAGGTGCGCCATCACAGAGTTTACTGTATTTTCATCTGTTTTTAAGGTGCGTCATCACCTGTTAGTTTACTGTATTTTAATTCATGTTAAGGTGCTGCTGTCACCTGTTAGTTTTCATTTGTGTGCAGGTGCATCATCACCTGTTAATCTAAATGTTTTTCAACCATGTAAAGGAGCGCTGTCACCAGTTGTTATATATATATATATACAGTATATATATGAGAAGTTGCTCTGACAGTGATGATGCTTTAATCTGTTATGATGCAGACTAGTTTATCACTATCTTCGTCTTGCTGTTATGACTCCTTCTCTATATCACAGCAGTGCATTTCACTGTTGTTGGTCGTTTTAAAGCTGCATGCTTTCACTTCTTTAATTCACTGACATTATGTTATTATATCCGATTGTGATGGGCAGGGCCCAGTTTAATAATCTTGCATTAGGGCCGGTGTAGACTCGTAACGCCACTGATTTGGGATAACGTTAAGTACACATCTCCACAAAATATATAACAGGTATAGAATTTTTAGAAATTTCAGTGTGAAAATGTTACATATTATAGCTTTTATCAGCTATAATAATCATGTTTAAAAATGAATCCTTGTGGGTGTAACCCTCTGCTGGTATATAAAATATTCGTATTAAACAGCGTTAAAAACAGTGTCAGTCTGGACTCTGTGTCCATACCCTCTCCTCTTGTTCTTTTCTCTGCCCCAGAACAAATTGTCTTCTTTTCAGGGATCTTTGAGGGTTCTGTGGTCACAACGTGTTGCGATGTGTAATGAGTTACATGTTCATGAAATCATAAACAGGATATGGGGCCGCCTGAAGCCCATAAAACCCTCCCTGGTGCTTGGAGCCACACTTTAAAGCCTCACAGACGCAGGATAAATTTCTGCCTCCCATCGTCAGTGAAGTGAGCTGTGCCACTGATGTTTTCCATTATCTGTGCACTTACACGTTTTCAGTTTTCCTCAGGCCTCCAGCTCTCCACGCTGTTTTGATGTGAAGCTGTGTCAGTCTCAGCTACAGACGTCATCATTGTCTGTACACTACAACAACTTTAATCTCACAAAGGTCCTTGAAATATGTTGCCATTACAAATCAAGAGTCATTTTTAGATTGTAGTGCAGCATTGTACCTTATTTTGTCCTTTAAACCAGGGTTTGTCTTGAGAAGAGGAATAATCTCAACCCATCTGCAGATTTATTCACTTGTTTTTAACCTTTTCTTAAATACTATGAAAAGAAAGTCATTTGTGTCCACAAATGACCTCTTTATAACAAATGACTTTTTGTGATTAAGAGGGTACACTTGTGTATTCTTGCGGACATGCACATTAGGTCCTCATCCTCACTCAAACTGGGAATGATCAGACATTCTTTGGTTAAAGATCCAGTGTGTATGATTTACAGAGATTTGTTGGTGGAAAATGGCAGAAAGTACACCAATTTTATGCATGAAGATCACTTTACTTATAACAAATACTACTAAGCATCATCCTGTGAAAACAGTAGAATATATTTCATGTATTGTTCGGTTCTGGAGGAGTTTTGTCAAATCTGAGAAATCAGCCTTGATGATGATTGGGCAGAATAGAAAGCATACTTTACAAACTCTGGACATAGAGTTTGAAAGATACAGGCATTTACCAGCCATTATAGGAAAGTAAGATCCAATGTCTTTTGGAGCTTCACTCATTCTAGAGACTAGAAGTCAGGACATCTCAGCCTCAGTTGCTTTGATTTGGACCAGTTTTGATTTTCCACTGTCAATCAACTTGTTTTAAGAAGTTTTAAAATTCCACTAACATTTTTCTTTAATCTACTGAAGCAATCTTGTTCAGTCTGTTCATCGGTCACATGTGGAATAATGTCAACACACTGGCACACTTTAATACAGATGCAAATGTCATACATAATGTCAATGAAGCGACTCAGTGTTTAATCATTCATTATTTTTGGTATTTTCATTCCTTTATTTTGTCACAGGTACTTAAAAAACACAAGGTTTGTCTTTGTTATTGACATCTATGCCATTTGCTCTTTTATATTTAATTTTTTTTTAAAAAGGCAATTTGTTGCAATTTTCACTTTTACCCACAATTTCATTGCAAAAAATTCTTTAAAACATCGCAACATGTGTCACAATTCATTTCAGAAAAGCTGTTGTGAAAATAGGTATTTCAGACTGAAATTACCCCCCCCGATCAACAAATAATGATGAACAAATATTCAGTGCTCAGCTATGGTTTTAAAAGTAGAATACATACCTGAAAATATACTCAGAAAAGTACAAGTACCCACAAAAACTACTTAATTACAGTAACTTGAGTATTTGTAATTAGTTACTTCCACCCCTGCATATTAGTGTTGTTTATAGAACATAAAATCTTGTTTTGCAGCTTTAAATGAGCTCCAGCTCTGCAGGGCAGCTCTGTGAAATTCTGCTCATCCAGAAACAAACACCTTCCCATTAAGACAGCAGCCAGTGGAAGAAGAAGGTCATTAACACAGTAATTAGCAAACAACATGTGTGCCGTATTTTCCCTAACAGAGTCTCTTTAATCTTGTTATTAGTCACCTAATTAATGAAGGGAAGCTGCCTAATGTGTCTCGGTTAGGTTAAGGTGCCACAGCAGCAGGTTCCCCAGCCGCAGAGGACAGCAGGCTTCTAATCCCAATGAAGGACCCTGCTGTCCAGGGGGCTCCAGCTGCTCTTGGCTCCTCTGAGCAGCACAGTGATGCTTAACAATCTGACATAATGAAGCAACATTGTCCAAACAGTGGAAGTGCTAAATCCAAATACAACAAATTTAGATCTTTCGCAAATTTATTTTATATGACACTGATGCAAGACCATTCTGAAAATCTTGCACACAAATATTACTCTAATGCTGTGATTTTATTGGCAGATGACAAATTCAGTACTAATACAGTTAAACAGGTGTAGCAGCAAAATCGCATCAAAAAGATTTTGCATTAGGATCATGATCCCACAGGAGCAGCAGCCAAAATTCAAGTCTATCTCAGAATTGTGTCCAACAGTGTTGTGATAAATGTAACAGGTGAGCTTAAATGGTATCAGTTACAGCTGTGGTGTTTGCTGAGGCAATACAGATCTCTATTCTGTTCTATTCTATTCTATATATAGCTCACATGTCTTTGAGGTTGGCTGCAAAGAGGGTCTCTTGCTTAGGGTTTTTGTGCTAAGCTGCACCCATCTCTGTACTAGATGAGTTTGATATTGATCGTGTCATCTGAAGGTAAATTTGACCTGCTGATTCCAGTCTGTCCGTGCCATCAGTGTTCCTGTACATCATGCTCACAAAGCACGGTGCAAAATGGTATTACGCCAAACCGTGTAACCGAGCCGCCAGTCTACTGTGACAGTGTCACGTTTTGCCTCATCTAGGAGCTAGGGTTTACTGTCACGATGTGGTGTAAAGTCACTAAAAAATACTGGAGGTGCTGGACCCAAAAATGCAGACTAGGCACTGGTGGCAGAGTTCAA
>JAJHUR010076551.1:26586-43164 GCA_027495735.1 Lutjanus campechanus | reverse complement strand
AGATTAGTTCTGGTTTCATCTGAGACCAGAGTGGTGTTGTGAGACTAGTGAAGTATTGTAGTGTGTGCGCACTGTGCATGGAAGTATATCGATCTGTATTTTAAAATGTATTTTAACATTGTAGTCCTGTTAATAATCCGTATTTTAACTAAATGTAATCTGTAATCTGATTATGTCAGATTGACTACAGTTACCTTTTCTGTGTCCAAATTACGTAATCCTGTTACATGTAATCCATTACTTTTCATGCCTGCTTGACTCACATCAGTTTCATCCTCTTAAGCTCGAGTTCAGACTCTCTTGTTCCTGTTTTGTCCAGGTTCATTGTAACGCCTGGCTGCTCTGCTTTGCTCTCATTAGAGGAAACTCACTGGAGGATTCCTCTCCTGCTCCTCAGCCTTATTTTCAACTCTCTCACCATCATCATTTTTGATTCAAAGCATCTCTGAAGAATACTCCCTTCATCATCTCTGCCACCATGCAGCCTTGGTCTCTTTGCACCTCTCACACATTTCTCCACCGGCCACCTGTCACCAAAAGCATCGTAAACACACCCACACATGCTCCCACGCACACGCATGTGTGTATGCATGCATGCATACACACATGCCAGCGTAGCTGCGAAAGGTCGGCCGAATGCCAGTTTCGATGCGATGGCTCTCTGGTCCCTCTCATGGTTCCCCCTACTGCTGTGCTCATCAATTATACATAGCCTGCACATTGTGTGTGTGTGTCTCTGTGTGTGTGTTCATGCGTGCAGGTGCTCTTGTGCAGGGTTGTGTCAGAAACAAAAACTTGTTTGGTGCGAGGGCTTCTGGCCAAACATGGCAGGAGGAGATGCTGAGAGACAGAGACAGTTTCTCATTAATATGCTCTCAGCTGTTTATATGCCGCCTGTGTTCTGTACCTAATTGCCTTTCAGTTGACCCTCCTGCCTTTTCCTTATGAAACAGTCTCCATAGTTTACCCAGTGAAATGTTCAGAAATGACTGGATTGGATTGGATCACATATTCACAAATACACACACACACACACACTCACGGGATGATTAGATAGGACGAGAGTGAGCAATTTATTTGAATTCAAAGAAAGCCTTGTAGAGTTTTCAGCAGCAGCAGCAGCGGGAACAGCATAATTTTCTTTTTTATGCTCCTTTGCCAGGGCTTTCTCTCATCTTGCCTTTTATTGCCAAGGCCACAAATAGATAGAGCCACAAAAAGTTTGAGCAGGAGGGGACACTTGCTGGAAAAAATAATTAAATAAACCTGCCAAGTTTTTATCTTGAGCATCACCCACCCACGCTGCACCCCTGCACACCAGACAGTTCATCTTCTTCACTGGCCACTTTTTGAGATGTAACAGCCCACAGAGCATCTTACTGTTGAAAAGACGTTTAAAAAATGACTATGGTCACCAGTGAAAAGACATTCAGAACTGGTTCAAAAGCAAGAGATTTTTCTCTGACTATTTGAAGGCACTGATTGAACGTTCACATTTAGACCAAATTTAAGAGAACTGAGATTTGCAACAGTGACGGTTTTTCATCCTCTGCAATGTACATTTAAAAGCACATCATCATCTTGGCCCTAAGAAACTACATCAAAATTTCTTAGTTGAAAGCCCAAAAAAATTCCACTCACCAGATTCAAACTCCAGTCTCCTAGATGAAAGTATTTGCAGAACCCTTTCAACCACCACATCTTCACCTTAAGTTGAGTTCTTTGGCAGTCTACGTCCTGGTGCATACATCCCAAAGCAGTTGAAGTTGTAACCAGTACGCATAAGCACTTGCACATGGATACAGCAGTAAGCACAATTTCTTTATTTTACATTAAGAACTTTTCCCTTTACGATGTCCTGGAAGCTTCTTGTTGGCAGCACACACAACATACGTAGTTTTTATTTCTGACATTTTATGTGAAACATTAAATATGTTTCAGATTTAATCTACCAGTGAAAGATAACTTTGGAGAAATGCTTCACTCTAATCAATATTATCTCTCTTTCAACTCACAATATCGCAGAATCACAGAATATCAACCAGTTTTCATCTACAGTACAGTTCAATGTTGAAATCCTGGCTGGTGCTCACTGGGAGATGTCTCTTGTGCAGGGCAGGGGTGGGGCCCTTATTTCTGCACATGCACATTATTGAAGGCAATATTTTGATGCCTTTTTTAAGTTGTTATTGCAGACCTTGGCAAAATGTGACCCAAGGTCCAAATCCGGCTCACTGAAAAGCTTTCATGTTGCCACAAGGCCATCATGAGCACTTGAAAATATTATAATTACAGTCTAACAAAGATAGTCACATTATTATTGTTGCTATCATTATCATTATTATACATTATCGTTATCGGGCCTTTATTCTGAAAGGGGTCACTGCTGTATTCATTGGTAATGACAATGAAATGTATCTGTATTCATTCAATACCATTCATTTATTCATGTTGTTCACATTGCTCTTCTTCATTGTTGCTGCTACTGTGGTTGCAGCCTGCATCCAAGATGCATGACATACCATAAAACTTGAAGATTTGGACCCTGCCAACAAAAATTATTGAAAAAAATTGCTAATTCAGAAAGAGTGACCAATAATAGGAGTGGATTACTGTGTTAGCCAGCTATTAACTTATAGTCATCCACGTTCCAGTGTGTCCTATGTAGAACACTTCGGACTGTTGTGTTATTAGAGATTTGGCCATTATTAGACTCTTATATCACATTTATGTCTAGCACACGGCAGCCTGATCAGCCCAATGAAAAATAATTACCCTCCCCTGTGTTATTGCATTATTTTAATTTGATTGTAGAATAGAAAAATACAATCATCAGTCCATACTTACTGACAGAATGACAAAATTCATGCGGACCTCTCGGTGGAGCCCTCTGTGCTCATCGTTTGACAGCTGAACCTGCCCCGCTGCCCCCGCTGTGGGAGAAACTGTCAGGGGATGAGATGCAGAGAGGGAGGGATGCAAGAGTTGCAGCAAACATGCCCTGCAGGTTCATCACATCTTAACCTCACCTCTAGCTCTCTATTTTAGGCTCAGTGCAAAACAACATCGCATGCACAGTAGATGTAAACACCTTATTTGGAACCTTTAGTCCTCAACTTTAAATGTCGAGAAAGCAACGTCAACAAATAACTACCTGGTCACAAGTCAACACCTCACAGTCACAGTCTATCGAAACTGGTCACACTAATGATCTCCTCCTCCTTGTTGCTGATGCTGGTGCGCTGATTTAAATTGAGTTTTGCTTCTGATACAGTTGATCACAGTATTCTAGTTAATCCTTGCCTGCCTCTCCAGTGGTTTATTTCAGATCGTTCTAACAGACTTTGTAAATCCAAATCTCTAAGAATAAAAAATACTTTGCTTGTGGTGTCAGACCCTCAAAGCTTTCCATCAGCCTCTCTCAGAAGAAATCTGATTTGCCACCTCAAAGAATTCTTTTGAACCCTCTACCTGTGGAGAGAAAACAGTGTTTGTGAGGTAGCTGGTAATTGCCTTTGATGTGTCTTTGTCTGGTCTTTCACCTGTAATAACTGATTTTTGGCCACTTGGAGCCAGTGGAAAAATGTATAGACTATAAATGCCACAACTATTAGCAATCGTTTTACACATTTAGCACAGCAACATTAGCATTAAATGTGTTAAGTGTGTAAGATTTACGGGGATTTATTGGCAGAATATGGAATATAATATTCATACTTTTGTGTTCATTAGTTCATTAATCACTCCAAAGTAAGAATTGTAAGTTGTTGTTTTTTTAATATTAGGAGGAGCCCTTTATATTTGCAGAAGGTCTTCCGCAGAGTCCACCATATTGCTGTAGTAGCCCAGAATGGATGGTCCTTTCACATAAAAGTAGTCTTGTGACCCTGTTAATACTGAACACATTGTTTGTATAATTATTTTGTCATAAAACTGTTTTATATTTATTTATCAAAAATATTTTGGGCATTATCATCATTGTGCACAGTCAAAGGATCCTAAGTGCAGTATAACTCATACCTCACATGATAGAATAACAACATAACCTACATGAAGAAATGTCTCAATATCTTCAGATGCAAGAAATTTTGAATTGCCAGAAAACATAACTGCTAATTGATTCTTGCAATATTGCGCCGTCAGCCCCCTCTTTGCTGTGACTGATAAGAATTAAACAGAAAAGAAATACAAAACCCTCATACACAGTAGTAATAAATTGAGAGGATTCCCATTAAAAACAATGATAAAAACCCTGTATGCCTGATCAGTAGGGTATTAAATGTTAGAATTAATTGACTTGATTGTAGCTACACAGCATAATTAAACTGCAGTTGCAAGCATTTTTCTCAGATTATATATATTTGTAATAAGCAGTTTGGCCAGGATTACTTCTATTAATGAACATATTCTACAATAATCTTCATATTGGTGCTGTACGTATGTGAATGCAAACATTATTATTTGTAATTTTTATGTGTATTCTCTGTTGTTCTCTTATGTTTTTAATTTCTTTTCCTCCACCACATTTGTCCTCCTGATATACAGTGTCTCCCGCTGCTCTAGGTAATCAGCCATGACATCTGGAACCAGATGGGTGTAGAGGCTGTATACAGAGGCCTCATGGGATTGTACTCCGATCTCAAATACAGCAAACAACATGTTATTCACTTCTTGCTGGTTTCAGTGTTCCTATTAATTCCCAGTCAACAGCAGCCACATAATGATACATCAGTGACTTTGATTAAACGCTGTCTCATGCTGCCACAGTAAAGCATTGTGCACTTAGTTTACAGCCTGAGAGAAAAGTATTTATTTGGCCACATGCAGCAGAGAAGAAGGCTGGAGGTAGATTGTCCTCTTCATGGCAGGGTTTTATTAGTCTGACTTGTTCTGTGCTGCCAGTGGTGGAGGCTCTAATTATGCCGTGTCACCTTCTCCTCCTCTGTTCCCTGCTGTCTGCTGCCTCTCCACCTTCCCCATCTATCCACCACTTATTTTCTTTATGTTGCCATTATAGTTCAGACCCCTCTCTTACAGCTGCTTTTCTCATTTTTTTACTTTTATTACAGACACACAGAACGATAAAGGGTGTTTTTCCCCAGCATAATCAGTCTGTGTTCAAAACCCATCGTTCCACCATTATTGCAAATGCTTTGAGCACCCAATTACAGTTATGAAAATGACATCTTTCTGCTAAGAGTCAAGACTGTCCTGTCTGTTACAACAGCCAGTACTCAGGATGATTGGTGCATGCTCTCATTCCTCCACATCATGATTCCACTCAGCTACACAACTCCAGCTGGAAGACTAACCGTGGCTCTATGTGTGCTAGCATGCTAATGTTTATTAGCATTTGTTAACATATATTGTCCTGGGGGCCTTGCTAATGCCTTGAAAAACATTTGTCCATTTGATTTGAGAGGGGTAACTGACAGGCTTCTGTTTGAAAATCAGCCGTTCATGCTCAGTGGTTAAAGTGATACTCCACTTTGTGAGAATAAGCCATTCAGTATGTACTCACCACTATGCCGATGTGATGATGGGTGAAGGTCTTCAGTTCACAAAACAATCCTGGAGTTTTAGGAGAAACAGGGTAGCAGCCTCATCCAGTACAATGGCAGTGAATGGTGACCACAGATAAAAAGCACACAAAACAAACACAAAATGTCTCCATCCTGCTTGTGTGGCGTAATCCAAGTGTCCGCGAGGCGCGACATTAAAAATTAACCGCAAAAGACGCCATTTACGCCATGTTTTTAGCAGAAATGTCAACTGTAGCATATAGCCGGTAGGATGTAAACATGGCGTCGATCTCGCGAGACTTGCGCACGTGCGTCCATTAATATATATATGTATATATATATATATATATATACATATATAATTTTTTAGAGTCAATAAAGAGATATAATTTCTTTTTGAGGACTTAATGGAACCTTTATATTATATTTGTATGGTATCACTCTGTTGTGAAATGCATTGACACTGAAAACTGCTGATTTGTTAAGTGTCAACATTTTTACGACTTGCGTTTTTGCGCAATATTTGCAGTTTTTGTTGGTGGGAAGCTGTGTGGGATTGTGTCCTTATCATTGGAGAATGTGGCAGGAATGGAATACAATATTTACAATTATGTTCCCATTAGTGTAAAATTACTTAAGAATGAGACATTTATATCTACAGAGGGAAGAGAGTTCTTTTCCATAAAGTCACAATTGCCTCTCCTACATGTTTGAAAGAGGAGAGTGACTCAAGCAGTATTCATTGGTTGCAATATACAACCTCACTCCTAGATGCCACAAAATCCTACACACTGTGCCTATTAAAGTGAAAATATGTATCGACTGTCCAACTGCACCAAACCCCAACAACATTTAGAGGTGACTGTTGATGCATATGACCACGTTGTTCATGCACGGTACATGATGCCTCTCAATCAACTCCTCCATTATACAAAGTGAAGTCCATAAAACAGCCCACCTACATCATAATCTATCAAAATTGATAGAATTGACCATCAAGCTGAGCTGGTGGATGCTAAAATGGATTTATTTTGGGTGAACTACTGTATGCATTTTGTTTGCATTTTCTGAGCATACTGACCAGTTTGTTTGTTTTTTTCTAGCATGTCTTTTCTGGGTGGTCACATGACCCTGGGAACTTTGTTGCCATGGCACCAGGGCTGTCCATAAGGTGCACACTAGGGATGAAAATTAGGTCACCTTTTTGTTGTATAAACTGAACCATCATCTACTGGCTGCAAAGAAACATGGATTTAGAAAAGAAAACTCATTTTGAGTGGTCACTGGAGACATCTGACCCTGCTATGTGAATCTGAATGCAGCCAATATCAGGTATTATATGGATGTAATAATAATAAAATATGCAGTTCTAAACAGGGTGAGGTAGACGGACAGTTTCATATAGAACCACAACAAGGCCAGAACTCTCCTAAAGCGCATAGAGCAACTGATACATTGTTGTTATTAAACTTGAGCTCACTTAGTAACACAGATAGGTCATTGGTCTGTCATGTCCTGGCCAGCGGCTTTATAAATCGCGTTAGCCATTCTGCTCAGCCTCCGGTACCTGGTGGACCCTGCCTCAGTGGAAACGAATCAGATGTGACAACACATGGCTCGTAATTTGTGATGTTGATGGCCCCTGGCCTCAAAACTGAGGGGGCTAGGTTTAGAGCACAGGCAGGGGCTATAAATGCATATTCTGGAAAACTAGATGAAAGGATTAAAGACCACTGGGGCTGAAGAGGGCATGGGATGATGTAACCTGTGGGCATGAGATTGTGACCGCGCTCATGTATGTCCTGTGCACATAATGTGCTTTGATGCATCTGTGTGTGTGACCTTCTCTTTTTCCTATCACATGACATCTAGGAATGAAGGATAAGTAGACCTGACAGTTGGTTGAAGATTTTTAGCTCACAAGCAGGCCTTATTCTATGAAGGTGCAAAAGAGGCCTCAGTTTAATATTTGGCACCAAGTTGAAATTTGCATAATAAGTGCAAAGCTCAAGGTTGTGTCACACATCGGTGGCATCCACAGCTGTCTGTCTCCTTGACTGTTTAGGAGTAAATTCAAGGCACATGAATTACGCGTCTCTATGCGTACCCTATTTTGATTCATGTATGCGCAGAAGCGCAATGTGCAAGGAGCTGGTGAAGGTGAATATAGATCAGCAGGTGTGATGATTATTAAATAATCTCTCAGCCATACAAATCACTGGTCTCATAGCTCTAAAACACCTGTGCCAATCACTGTTAAATGTGATAAAGTGAGTAAATGTAATGCTTTGCATCTCAACGTGAACACAAATCACCGCAAATCCGAACTCAAAGACAGCTGAAATGTGATTTTTTTTAAATCAGGTACAATAACAACAGAAAAAAAAAAAAAAAATAAGATATTGATTTAGTAATGATTACATCAGACCAGCACTATTTCAGCAATAATTCTGATGTATTTTACCTCTTACATGGTCACATAGTTTCGTGATTAATGTTACATAACAGCCTTTGCACTCTGGTGCGCTGCAAGGATAAAACACAAGCTTCTTTTGTTAAAGACAAAGCTGAAATTGGGATTATTACGAGCCCTAGTTACCAGACATCTCTTTCATAAAAAAGCAGAATATGGAGTTATAAATGACCAGTCTGATGTCTGTAGAGGTCTGTATTGTTATACTGTAGCAGCCTGGTGTTGTTTTCAGGCCATTTAAAGAAGGTAAACACTCTGGCATGACTGCTCTGACTCATAAAGCAAATTGTTTCTGAAAATGAACAACACGCTGTATTCACTTAAAGTGATACTCCACTTTACATGATAACCCACACACGAGTATCACTTTAATAATGTTTACAATTTCCCAGTTGTGTTCCAGCATAACCTGGTGATCAGGGACAACACTCGGACCTGTAACACCTGTTATTTTTAATTGTTGTTGCCACCATGCATGGCACATTCAAGTGCACCCCCACTATTTTCAGATTCTTTTTTTTTTTTCTAGAACTGGGCCTGCTCACAAGAGCACACATTCACAGGATATATAACACAGAAATGAGCTGGCTAACACCTGTGGCTTTAGGTAAATATGATCCATGTTCATCTTTTATAAGTCGACAGATCCGTGGCTGCTGGGGGATAAAAATAAGTTATGAGAGCAAAATGCAGGAGCCACTGATTGGTATTATCTAAAGAATGTCTGTCTCATCGTGCCGGATATGAGGAACATGAGCGGACAGCTAAATTGATTAAGCCTGATTTGAACGAATGATGCTCCTGGAGACAGCCGTATGGATATGACTGTGTCTGTCCCTCTATCTGTCTCACACACATACACAGAACATACAGTCATTCCCAAATTATTGCCCAAGGAGACTTGAAACAAAGTGAATCATGCCATCCTGATTTGATAAGAATTGAGCAGCATGAAGGGGCTCACGCTGGGCAGTTAGAATGGGACCATATGGAGGCACAAGGCCAGTTCTTATCTGCCAGCTGAGGCTGTTTATGAGACACTCCAATTCCTGCGGCACCTGATCCTCCTGCCCATCATTGAATTATGCAGGGGGAAACATAATGCGTATCTTTATGCTTCCAGCAATCTACAAATGTAAGTTTAAATGCAGTCAGGCAGCGTAAACACCTCAAAATGAGTTGCGCCCACTTGTGATTTTGGCTAGCTATGATGTGATTGTATTAATTGTTCAAGGATTGTACTAACTTTAGCTCGAAACAGCTGCACATCGAGTCAGCAGCTTAACAAAGTGATCATCCAAACTGCATATGCCACAGAATATACTCAGATAGTCTGGGCAAACATTTCCATACCCACCTACACGCTCAGACATAATCTCAGATACTGTGGGGCATTGGCTTTTCATTTGAGATGTGCTTATGTAACATCCTGATTCTTGTTTTGTTTTGTTCAAGTTATAGCATAGCTTTTCTTCAGATGACAAAAATAGTCCATGCTCATGTCCTTGCATGCTTTTCTTGTCAGAAAATGCTCCTCTGATGTGTCACTCTATGTGGGTATTCCCATTGCTGCCTTTTGAAGTCTCTTCCAACTTCATTCTCATTTTTACCACCAAAAATAGATCTCTGTCTTCTAATATTCAGGGGACAGTTCACCCCATAATCAAAAATACATATAATTACTCTGACCTGTAGTGCTATTTATCCATCTAGTACCTCTTTTCCACACACTTGCTGGCTTGGTTCGACTTGCTTAGCTTGAGTCGAGCGGCTGTATAATGATGAATAAACGCTTCATTTCATATAAATTCTTCACCATAAAAGTCCCCTATTATTTTGTTATTCAAACACTTAAATTATGAAGCAGCAAAGTCAAGAGTACAAACTGGGAGGCGGGAGAGAAACTTCAAACCATAGAGATTCAGTTGGAAGCTACAAAAGTACTAAGAACACACAGACACTTTTCAAAACATCTTTCACTCTGGGCTCCTGCACAGATGTGTTGAGTCTTGCAACACACACTTGCTTGAGATGAGGGGTCATCATGGGTTGGCTATGGTTGGCAAAATGTCTCTGCAACCCACTTGGGGATGGGTTGAGGCTTGGCATTACTTGGTATTGCATGGCCAAACGTGTCAATTAAAAAAGTCCATAGGCTGTTTTGGTGTGAGTTGCCAAGTTTGGAGAGATCGGCTGTATTCCTGCGTACCTTTCATCTGGGAGTAGATGCATACTTCTTTCTGCATTTTGGAAAATAGTTCTTACATGAAGCTGCTCACAGGTCTGTGGATTATCTAGAGTAACCTGGTCATGATCTTTGGAAAGAGACATTGCTGTTGAGTTTTTCAAATGTATATTTTTTTTCCCCACTTTGAGCACCACAAGCCGAGTGCTATCTACTTCCATTATATTGTCAGAGGGCAGACATCTCTATGAGCGATGTCTCCAAAACGCAGCAACTCACACCAAAACAATCTATGGATGGATGAACAGCACTACCAGTAAGAGGAAAAATATGTATTTTTGATTTTGGGGTGGACTGTCCCTTTAAGCCATTTAGATCTGAGCCATCCTGCATTTCTCTGCTGCTCTCGACTTTTCCCCTTTACATCGTCTCTTAGCTGGATGCTGCAGGACTCCCTGGAGGCACACTGCAGGAAATGTGACTGGTGATGAAAGGTGTCCTGAGATGACTCGTGTTAAATTAGATACCCACACACACACACACACACACACACACACACACACACACACACACACCTGGGAGAGCTCATTGATAATCTTGTTTTAATGGCATGGGGACATCCTTCAGTAATATAGTATAAGTTATACTGGCTTGTAGGACATAAGCATGGCTATCCATCAGGCTGCTGCCAAAATCATGCCCGAAACCTTTTAGCTAGAATGCGGCTGAGTGTCCGTAACGAGATTATCTGCAGGGTGGTGATGAAAGTGAGGCTTGAAATGAGTAATGACAGTAATGGTAATGGTTACAGTACATACTGTGGTATAAAGCTACATTTATCCTCTGTAGTTTTCCTCTAAAGGCATTCCTCAGGTTAAAAACCTGTTTTAAAAAAAACCCCACAACAGATTAAATCAGCCATGGTGAGTCATCTCCCATGTGCTCTCTAAGTCTCTGTTTTCTCTCTCCCTTCGTGTCTCTTGTTGTCACCCCCTCGTCTGCCATCACTCTGGTTCAGTGAAGTGCGAACCTTCATCAGAGCAGCTGTGATAGGGAGAGACAGAGGGTGGGAGAATAGGAGGGCAAGAGTAGCACAGGAAGACAGAGAATGGAAATGGAAAAAGGTAAACTGGGGTGAATGATAAGGCAAAATCAGTTAAGTTGGAGATCAAAGGACTGAGCAGTGGAGCTGGTGCACTTTTGTACCACAGAATGTGATGCACGTCCAAGTCAAATATCTCAGCCAAGGTATTTTTGTGTAGACGCTTCTTTGGATATTTATCACAGTTTTATGAAAGATCCTGTTTTTGTTTATATTCGTTATTTTTTTTGTGTGTGTGTTTGTAATTAAACCCAGTCATATTAATACAATTAACAGATAATAGACCCTTTCAGCAGCAACCATTTTTCACATGAAATAGAAGGATAAACACAGGTGTTACCAGTGATACTAATTAAGGCTCTTGTCCATTCAAGTCAAACAGAGTCAGGGTGCTGCTATTGTGCATGCTGGCTCACTGGAAATGCTCTGCTCCACTTGAATGGAATGGGATCTTAATTAGCATCACAGCACTACGATTTACCCCGCTATTTCATCTCAATATGACCGCGGTCAAAAAGTTCTGTTGCGGTAAAATATTACAGGAAAACAAATGAAAAAGAGCCATTGAAGTCATCCACACTCACAGTCCGACTCACCCCTCTCCTCCTTTGCAATTCACAAAAGCTTCAGTTATTCAACAGTCTAACACTTTACATATATGATTTAACTAAATCAGCAGCTGTTAACAGCAGCTTACATTGTTTTTAAAAACATATTATATAAGAAAGTTCATAATATGTATAGTACATACAGTATGTAGCTTGACTTAATCCCTTTCCTGGATCACCTTATACAGATTTATCTGATGTAGACTGTTGGAATACACAAAATGATACATAAAACAACAACAACAACCTCTGAGCTAGCAACTTGCATGCTTAAAATGGCAAGCTACCCTAACACACGAACAGACACGAGCAGGTGACTCATTTTCTTTTGCGATGATTTAGTCAATTTACCTCCAGGGCTTGCCTCCTTACATGCAAATGTTCCAGCACTGTCTATAACACTGTGAAGACAGGACTGGCTTTGTAAAACTAGCATCACCCTAGTTCCTCTTACAAAAAGCCAGTGGCATTTTTCCATTGGATTTTGGATTATTGCAAAGTTTGAGTTAAAATAGTTTACAAAAGCATGACTATAAACACAATGAGGCTGTAAAGGCAGACAAGTGAGTTGATGTCTATCTGTATTCAGCAGAAGAACATTTAATTAGCCACTTGTGGGCAACTGTCTTTTAAAGACATGTCAGGGCTTCAAAATTGCCAAGTTGGGTACTGACATATTTTATGTTGTAGAATAAAGCGTGAAAATCTGTTAAACTTGTGTTAACCACAGACTTTATTTCAGCCATTTAAACAAAAACCCAATTGACTTTGAGACGAGGGAACCAGAAGGCAAAAATAGTCACTAATTTCTTGATGGCAAAGGTCCTCCACCTCAGTCACATACTGTTTTATGTATATAGTATATATTTGTGACATATTTAGTGACAAACAATACATGCGCCAGTGGTTTTCCAATGAGTGGTTAGTTAGAGATGAGTTTTTCCAGCAGGGACACGTCTGTTTCCTTTCATTTCAAATGTAGAACACATCATGTAATGCATGCTGGAGGCTATTTTCCTGTGACAGACCTGCTGTGCACAACAATGGTTACGTACTAAAACAGCAATTGTTGCAAACACAAAAGCTTTCACTTTACTTTATTCTGGCTGACTCATCACTGTGTTCTACTAACTATGATAGACTACAACAAAACAAGGTAGTTAGTATAAAGTATATGGAAATGCCACAGATCGGTAACAACGACAGAAACAGACATAAAAAGAGTGGTTTCCTTCTTAACGACATGTTATTTGATGTGCACTTTATTTGTGTTTAAAAAGCCTGAAGTATCATTAACAACTACTGAGTGGAAGTGGAGTCGGAGGTGGACAGATAATGGTAGTGAGGACAAGCAGCGAGGACGATAGAGTGTTGTGGACCTAATGAACACATGTTTTTATTCTCTGTGTCCTCTCTGAGGCAGGAAACCGACTAATTATTACCTGCTCCCTAATAGAGAACAGTTCCCCTCTTTCACATAGCCTTCCACCAGTGAGGACAGTTAGTTATACAACAGTAAATCTGGAGCAGGTTGCAGCTGGGCTGTACAATCAGGTTATGTGAGGTAACGCTGGGACTGAGGAGGACAAAACATTCGGCAACACCAAAATAAATACACAAGTCTTGCACCATAACATGGAGGCCTACTGATCATAATTTTAACTGTGAAAAACACCACAAGAATGTGTTTTAGTTTGTTGGACTTAAATTTGAATCTCAAACTTAGATTTTACACGCAATACAGATTTGAAACATTCATGAAGATTTGATTTCTGCTAAAAAAAATAAAATGTGCTAATTGAAATAAACACCTTATGTGCAGAAGTGCAACATGTAAAAGGGCTTGGTGAAGGTGAAGGTCATTAAATAGATTTTCACCATTCACCTCACTGGTTTCATCACTTTGAAACAGCTGTGCCAGTCACAGATAAACGTGATAATGACAGCTTACTGATATAACGAAAGTGATTTGGTAATGAGACATGACATTAGACCACTAATTCTTTTTCATCTCTCCTCGTACATGGTAATGTTACACAGCACCATTTGCACTGCATTGTGTTTCAAGAATAAAAGAAAGTTGGAAAACAGAGCTTTGCTGTCTCCTTCATAAAAATGCAGAACATCGAGTTATAACTGACCAGAAGTCTGTATCGATATATAGCAGCAGCCTAGTGTTGTCGTCAGGTGATTTAATGGTAAACGTGTATTTACTTGTGTAACATGCAGTTAGCTTAGCTAAAAACATAGCTGGAGGTTATTTTGAAGGTTTTTTAGGTCATGCACAGCCTTCTGTACATCCCAGCCAGGTTGACACACCCTGGATCCCCCACACCTTCAAAAGCAATGCAACATTGCCTACTTATAGCCGTTGCCATAGTGAAGGTGATGCATTCAGATGACAACATTAATAATAATTAAACTGCGTAAAGAACAAAGAGAATGACACATGCATATGATCAGAAACAGATACAGTACAGCTCTCCCACTGATTGAACATACAGAGAGAGAGAGGGGGAGAGAGAGATGTGTGAGTGGGCCGAGAGACCAGGTAGTAATACAAGAATATCAAAATTACACCATTACATCACCATTGCCAAACCCTGCGCTACTCTTACATGTCAAGAGACATTATCTGTTTCTCTGTGATTTTGCTTCATGACATCGAGCTCTCCCTGGCAAGAAGAAAATAGGTTGTAAAGATGTTGACTACAATCTTTCACTTTAAGTTATTTTAATCCTGCTCCTTATCTCACCAGCAGATCTTGCTGGAAAGGTGGAAATTAGGCAAACTGAGAGGGAGGGGGTGGGAAATGAGGCTATTTCGGTCTTCCAGTGTTAGAAAAATAGAGGCTCTTCTGATTTTCAGTGGATTATTCATCTCTCATATGATATGAGGATGCTTCACAGCTGCAGCCTATATACAGCAACACGTTGTTTATTGTTGGCTGGCATGACGGGATAAATTTAGCATGTTCGTGCACTACTTTGCTCTCACTGTAGGCTATCTGTTGCAGGGCTGTTGCATTGGATTGCATTCAGTTTTACAGATCTTTCTGTGTTCAGCCAATGCAGTCATATGGTATGGTGCTATATTTTCCATTCTTTATATACTGAGTTAACAAATATGCTGATGCAAGAGCAATGAGAACTGATGATGAAAGACTAACATTTCTCATATTTTACATTCTCGATTGTCACACTTTCATTCACACATTATAATTTATTCATGCGCTGAAATTTACATTTTAATTTCCCCTCCAACTTAAATGATTTTTTATCTTTGCTGGATACGCTGCCACTGTTTGCTACTGCAGCGCCCCTATTTCCCCACAGGGACCATTAAAGTTTCATTTTACCTTATCTCATGTGTAAAGTAAACAGACTCATTAAGCAGGTTGGGATCACAGTTGAGCAGCGCTACAATGAAGGTGACACACTGCAGGAGCACATCACGCTCAGCATGGGGAAATCAGCTCTGTCTCAGGGGAGAGGCTGCTGGCTGCTGCACGGCTGGGGCTACAGGTGCAACAGAAGCTAATACTCATAATACCCTGTTTTCTCTGCAGCTGCACAACACATGCTCTTACACACACACACACACACACACACACACACACACACACACACGCAAGCCTACAGATATTTTTGCCCAATTAAGGACAGAGTTATGTCTGTTTTCCTTTTAGAAGCAATTTTGTGTTAAAGCTCTTAGGAAAGTCCTTGCACATTTACATGCAAAATGACTGATTACATTAAGTTTTCTGAAGCACTTCAGTAGTTTCAGATAAATAAATGCTTGATCAAGAATAATAATAAGCGTGTTAGGAGCTGGTAATTGAAAAGACATGCAGAAGTGGCATGAAAACAGCCATCTGTCTTGACTCTGTCCAGAGTGCTGTGCTGCTCCCTTGTGGTGGAGCCTCTCAGCTAACATGTAGCAGCTGTTGAGAGTTGTAGACCCACAACACTTTGTTCTGTCATGTAACGTTAAGAATCAATAGAAGCTGCCTGTTCAGCAGAAGCGGGGAACATTTTTTACATTTTCCTTCTCTCAGAGACGACTAGTCATCTTTCAGTATAAGAAACATATAAGTAAACTAATTAATAACACAGTCGGTATATTTTAGGTTGTATAACAATGCAGTTCCCTCTTGATTGATTGATTGGAATTGACTCAAGAGATTTTAAAAAATATAAAACAAACTAATAGTTGGTGGAGTAGATTTTGTTGATGCTGAGCAGTACGTCAGCGTCAACAAACAGTACTGTAAGAGCAGGTTTTACAATAGTGGAGGCCATTGTAACACTGAATTTAAATTGGTAGTCATTTAAACTTTAGACAGCAGAAGAAAAATACTGTAGATCCAAAAAAATAACTTTCATACCTCACAATCAGTTTTTTTTTGTTGAGAACTTCCAACAAAGGTGAAATCATGCTGCTCCTGTTCCACCAGCAGAGAGAGAATCCTACTGAGCATGTGCAGAGAAAGAGTCATCACTCTCAATTTTGTCTGATTGGAGGAACTGAACGTGTTACAATTGCCCCCTGTTACAGTTGCCCCTGGTCTCCCCTACTGTTACTGGGATGGCATCGATCCGGGCTCAGAGTTCTCCACCAACCAACAACAGCACCACAGATTTGGTATTTGTATTACAAAAACTGGACTTCCCTTTGTTGTCTTAAA
>JAJHUR010076551.1:0-26566 GCA_027495735.1 Lutjanus campechanus | reverse complement strand
CATTTTTTACATTTTCCTTCTCTCAGAGACGACTAGTCATCTTTCAGTATAAGAAACATATAAGTAAACTAATTAATAACACAGTCGGTATATTTTAGGTTGTATAACAATGCAGTTCCCTCTTGATTGATTGATTGGAATTGACTCAAGAGATTTAAAAAAATATAAAACAAACTAATAGTTGGTGGAGTAGATTTTGTTGATGCTGAGCAGTACGTCAGCGTCAACAAACAGTACTGTAAGAGCAGGTTTTACAATAGTGGAGGCCATTGTAACACTGAATTTAAAAATCAGTTTTTTTTTGTTGAGAACTTCCAACAAAGGTGAAATCATGCTGCTCCTGTTCCACCAGCAGAGAGAGAATCCTACTGAGCATGTGCAGAGAAAGAGTCATCACTCTCAATTTTGTCTGATTGGAGGAACTGAACGTGTTACAATTGCCCCCTGTTACAGTTGCCCCTGGTCTCCCCTACTGTTACTGGGATGGCATCGATCCAGGCTCAGAGTTCTCCACCAACCAACAACAGCACCACAGATTTGGTATTTGTATTACAAAAACTGGACTTCCCTTTGTTGTCTTAAAGGCAACAAATTAACGATCCCATCCTCATGTTGAATCAATTTGGCTCGATAAAATCTCTCAAAGAAGCTCTCTGGTGCTGCTGGGTGCTGCGAGCACAGAGCAAACCCTGTGGACCGAGGTGAACTTTCCAAAGATCAACTTGTCACAGTGACTCAGGAAACATCCCTGAGGTGAGCCGTGGGTGACAGCTGCTGCCGCTCCACTGGCACAGGTAAATGCCAGAAACCCCACTTGGAAACACTGGCTTGCCTGACACACAAACACACAAACACAAACACACACACGCACAAACACACACACACACACACACACACACACACACACACACACACACACACACACACACACACACACTGCTGTGTCTTAAAGGAACCTAAAAGGAACACAAACAGACTTAGCATTAGTCACAGTGTCAGCACAAAGAATAGAGATGAATGACACAGAATGAATGTCAGTGCGCCCTTTTTTGTGGTACATCTCAAAAACATTCAAACACACAAGGACACATGATAACCCAGAGATTCAGAGAGTCCTTCACTGTGATTGGTCAGCATACACAGAACAATAATAGACATGCTCTTTGTGCGTCTTCTTGGAAAATGGATCGAGCTGAGGACAATTGTGGCAAAATACAGTATAATTACAACATAAAAGACAGAAATTCTTCCATTACAGCAACAATGATGATTGAGTATTTAAATATCCTAAAAACGTTCCTTTATGTGGGCGCTCTTTTCATCTCTATGCACGTCTTAATGTCTGCTATTATGAATCCATCATATGTGGTCGTGTCTGGTGTATTATATTGCTTCTCTGCAAGATTCTTGTGTTTTTTTCACCTGCCGTAACAAGAAAAAATAATGTAACCTAAAGAAAATCACACACACGCTTGCACTCACACAAGGAGCTCTTGGTCTTTCTTGAGAGGTAAAGGTTTGAAGCTGAGTGACCCTGTTGAGTCAGTACTGATTAGGAAAAGCACAATATTGATTTTGTGCATCGATCCTGCTCTCATCTGGTCTGCAATAGTGTGAAAAACGATCTTAATAGGACAGACCCAAATATTGAATCACTTTTCAGTAACATTTTAACTCTTATTCATTCTGCTTCAGAGTTTTCTGACAGCTTTCTGAGAGGTTTAAAAGTGCAGAAAGATGCATCCAGTTTTGTCTGTACCTTAAAGTAACTGTGTCATCGTCCAGTTTTTCTTATTGAGCTGCAGTACTGAGGAGAACCACCAGGTGTCTGTAGAGTAAAAGGGATGTATTTGACATTACAGAATCAAATCCTAAATGATGAAGGTAGACTTTTAGGATTTTCACTTGGCCTTCTCCTGTTTTTCATATTCTTGAGCAAAGATGACAGCAGTGCTGTTGCTGTGGCCATGTCACCTGCCCGCTGCTGTGCTGTCATAACATTACATTTGTCACACACACACTCCAATACGGCTGCTATTGTCACATTGTCGCCATGCAGAGACCATTCCCCCGGAAGCGAAGATGAAATCAGCTCAGAATAAACATGAATCAACATTAGATTACATATATAACGACTTATGCAGAAAATATAACAGTACTAGGGTGACTTCACATGCACACAGATACAATCTGGCAGATATTAGTTACTGTAAAGACCACAGCCTAGTTCATCACCCCCGTCTTCTGTTTTGAGTTTCATGACTTCCCAGAAGCAGTTAAGGTTTGTTATGAGTTGACGTCGACATATAGAAAGTCTTAAAAACCTCCTGGAGACCCACAGCCCCCCTCGCTTGTTTAAGCAGACATGTGACAACCACATGAGCATGTATGCAGACCAATTTAGCTGTGCTGTAAATGCCTTTCCAGTGTATTATGGGCAGAGCTAGAAGTAACAAATTACAACAACTCAAATGAGTGTAATTAAGTCGATTTTTTTTTAGGTACGTGTACTTTTATGTTTTTTTTTCATCTGCATATTTGTGGCCAATAAGGCTATTCGATCCTGAATGAGCCAATAAAAACCAAGACATACGGACAAAAACAAACAAAAAACACTGCAGCAGCTGCAGGTTAGGAGAGGTGACCGTGACCACTGACCAGAACAGCACAGGAATGAGGAGGAATTTAGACTGAAGATTTGGAGAAACACAAACCCCTTTTGACTGAGTGCCTGCTATTACTGACTTTTTGAGAATAATACTTTTACTTGAGTTTCTTTTAACAACACTAGTTTTACTTGTAGTTAAGTAATATTTCAGTAATTTCACAGTGTTTTCTACTTGAGAACAGATGTTCAATAGTCTTTCCATTGCTGACTGCGGGTCACTGTGTTATTTATACAATTACTCAATTATGTGTCAGTTAAAAAAAGAAGATACAGTATTTGCATCCAACATTTTGTCATAACATGGAGGTTATAAGACATGACAATAACCAACAGTACAGATCCAAAAAATAAATTCACTGATATAAATACATTTTTAAAAAGAAAGAAAAGCAACAGTTATGTATTAGTAATGATCTTTATCATCATTTATTGTGTGTGATGTGTGAGATCAGTCTTTGATTAATGTCTACTGTTAATACGATTCAGAATTGGGCTCCATGTTTTCAGAAACAAGTCTTGGTGTCCTGACAGTCTAGATATGACTCCTTCATAACTTGCTGTGTTGGACAGTAGGTAAAAGGTGTGACCATTGTCTCAACTAAATGTTACCTTGTCAATGCCTGCTGTATCTTGTAGTGTTGGCGTCTGTCAGTGCTGCATTTGTACAGTACATTCAGGCTGTGCATTTTGATTCCCATTACAGATACTTTAAATTCAGAGTGTATCTGCTGGTGGGTGAAACTATGAATTATGTGTGAGGCCTTTTAACGAGGCTCCAGCACCAGTCCTCCGGTGACAACATGAGTTTCTCCCTGAACAGCTCTGCTTGCAGTAAATCTGATGACTTTTTTATTGACGATGATGAATGATGCACAAACATGATACTTCTGTTTCTAATCCTATGTTGTTCTGTGTCTGACAGTAAAGGGGAGGCAGCGGCTATCGAGACAGAGCTACTGAGGGACTACAGGTTTGGACAACAGCAGCTGATAGAGATTTGGGGACAAGCATGTGCCATCGCTATCACTAAGGTCTGCAAGCCTTCTATTCTATCTTTGTTGTTAGTCTGCATGTCTTTTATTTTTATAAATTATTTTTTTTATTATAACACAAGGTCAAAGTGGTACATACAGAAGAAGAAAAAGAAGAAAAAAGCCCCCATCAAATATCAAATTAGGCAAAAGAAAGAAGAGGGAAAAAAATAGATCAACAAATCTAGAATGAAAAGCTTCTCACTGTATCTTAAGTGTTTTTGTTACACTGAAGAATGCAAATTAGAACAAAAGGTAAATTCAAATGCAAATATGACTGTATATACACACATATATCCCTAGTCACATATATCCGTTCATATTCATACTATATACATATATAGACACACATTTCCACATAAAAATAGTCATATCTGCATGCAAATATATGTGCCTTATTGACACAAGCATGCTTATGACTATCCATATACATACACAATTGTTCAATGTACAGAGAAAAATAATAAATATGACAAATTAACATATGCTCTTCACGTCTCTTTAATTGACTGTAATCGACTTTATCGACTTAAATTTTAACTCCAGCCTTCACTCAAAGCTTCCCACGTTCAAAAACTTAATTTTTTCCCTATTAACATGTTACAAGACACTGATGCTTCAAACATTTTGAGCATTTGATGTGTAGTTGCTGTCTGCATGTCTTTGTTTCCATTTTCTGTCTTTCTTTCCTGTTCTCTTGCTATACAACTACTTTACAGTTGTATTGTTGCCTTGCGCTGAACAAGGCAAACTCTTTTTCTTGTTTTTAATTCACTCATATTCCCACTCCATCCATATCCAACTTTATCCATCCAACCATCCAAGTTTGTGTGGTCATGCAAGGCGAACGTTATAAATAAAATCTGAGACAGATAACATCATTCCAGTATGTTTTTATAGCAGTTTTTGTTTTTATTGTGAGACGGACCTTTGCTTGAATGTGCCGTTATGTTTTTAAAGCTCTTTTCTTTGGACCATTAAACCGGTGGCACCGAACACTGAACAGTGGTTGCCATTTACTGTCATGAGCGTGTGTGTGTGTGTTGGGTCAGCTTTTTAGTGTCTTTATACTCTCTCTAGCTGAACTGTAAAACCAGTAATTCTATTTTTATTTTGCCTATATTTTGTGACATGTTTTCCATGAATTGAACAGTTTTATCGTCTCCTCTGCTCTGCTCTGTCTTTGTATTGCAATGAAACAGCAAATTGTTTGAGAATGTCACACAAAGCTTTTTGTTGATCAGTCCTTTCAGCAGTCTCATAGCTGTGAGGATTAACACAAATTCGATCAACGCCTCTATTAGTGAGAGATTGCAATTTTTTGAAGATTTTCTTTCAAGTCCACGAAATGCTTTTGGAAAAAATCAAAGGTCACGCATATTACTGTCCCGTTCTGCATAAAGTCATAACAAAACCACTGTTATCGAACGTGGCCTCAACCAGCCCACTCCTGTGCAAATCTGTTTAATAGTCGACACTGTTTATCACACAGCAAACCATTTGTAAAGGTCAGAAAAAAGCCACTGCGCATTCTGTCGCTCTCAGCCTAATCACCACGAAACTCAGTGGGATCCTGGTATGACTGTTTGATTTGTACAAGAGGGCAAAAAGTCACAGCTGCTGCTACTTACACTTTGCTAATTTGCATTAACTTCCATAAAAAATGTCTGATTGTTATGGGAGGAAGTGGTCTAACTTTCTATGACATTTACTTCCAAACATCTGAGCAGCTCACCTCAGGGCAGAACACCTGAGCTCACTCTGTGGCAGCGCTCCTCAACCACACCGGTCCAAAACCACAACTCTTCTTCTCTGTGATCTGGACTGTGTCAAACCAACAGTCTCTCTCTCTCTGTGTGTGTGTGTGTGTGTGTGTGTGTCCGTGGAGGGCCGTTAGGAGCACATGTGGTTCCCTTTGACCAGACCCCTGGCTTGGTTTAAAGCCACACTGGTTTCCTCAGTGGGCTCTTCAACAGGCTGTGATGAATAAGAGTCTGAGCTACAAGACACATGAAACCTTGCACTGCTGTCAGAAGGACTGATGAAGAGAAAAAGACATAAAGAGAGAAAGACAAAGAGAGAGAGAGACAGAAGCAGAGGCAGGAACACAAATGAGTGTTTTTCGGGAAAAAGTTACAGAAACACATTGATAAAAGTAACAATGGGACACATTTGAAGGTCCAGTGTGTAAGATAAATGGAGTAGTATGATATTCATAAGTATGTTTTTATCAGTGCATAATGACCTTAAAATAAGAACTGTTGTGTTTTCTTTACCTGAGAATGTGGCATTTATATCTGCAGAGGGTGCTTAAGATAACTGATGAGAAACATTTCCAATGTCACAACCCCAAACATCACCACAATATATTATTATGATAGAGATATTATGGTTTCGCTGATTCTTTCTTATGGCCACTTGTGGGCGGTGGAAACATGTTTAAAATAACATCACCTATTCAACTGATATGGCTAACTTGTTAGCAAACAGTTGCCGATTTAGACATCCAGCAGTTATGGCGCAGCGTTATCCTTCATTTCAGGTTATGTCTCTGGCCACCTGGTCAGTAGAAGTCCAATATTCACCCTCTTTTAGCCCTGTTTTGGTCTCAACCAACTCCTGAGTGAAATATGTGGCTCTTCAGCTGCCAAATGCTCCACTATGTTCACCAGCTAGTTGCGAACTGTGTCTGTCTGTTGTTTGGTGCGCAGCAGGTAGTTTGCAGTGAGTTTTTAGTGTGTTCTCACTGATAACAGCTGCCTACTGTGACCAAAAACAACAGAATGAGAGCGCTGAGAGGGAACCAAAACAGCAAAGTTGTGGGCGTGATTCTAAATCAATGAACTGAAACTCATATATAACTCATATATAAAACCTCATATAAAACCTCAGTAATTACACATCGTCTCTGATACTCCCTGTACTTTCTCCAGTGGTTTCTAAAGTAGCGGGAATGTCAGAGTATCTTGCTCATGAAGTTTGAGTGCACTCAATGAGAAATGCTCTGTTGCTCTGTTGCTCTTTGTCTGCTGGATGTTTCAATAAGCAACTTAATTAAACTGCTAATATGAGCACCATATCAACTTTATAAGGTGATAATAGGTTAATGTTTTTTTTGCACCAAAGTAGCAAAGAAAAAAAAAAAATACTGCAGGTTTATCTAGTGTTTGCTTTAGCGTCATATTAGTCATTATCACATTCATGCTTGGTGCTAATTTTATGCTTTTAATTCATTTGAGTTGAGAGGAATTACTCTTTATAGCCATAAATGTTTTAGTAATACAATTGTTTATTGTTTAAGCTAATACAGCTATTACATTCTTGGGGGGTGAGAAGCAGACAGACACAACAGCAACAGTTTAAAGAAAGTGGAAAATGGAGGACATGTAAAAACTCAAGCAGTCAGAGTGGCAGCATCAGTCAAAAGTAAAGACTTTGTGTTCTCCCCTCAGAGTGTGTGATTAAACCCACCACATCCACTTCCCCTCTATTATCATCAGCCACCGCTGGCCCCACGCCTGGCCCTCCAACCAGCAGCCCCAGCAGCTAGCCTTACTAGACAAACATGGCCAGGACGCTGTGGACCGCCGCTGCCCACAGCCGCCAGCGGCACGCTACTGCCTACATGACATCACTGCTATTTAAGGAAAATTACAGTTGAAGGAGATGCAGACAGTCTGATTTCACTGCTGGCCTACTGCTGCTGGCTCCCACATAAACAAGCATGTGCTCTGTCACACACACACACACCTACACCTCTGGTTGCCAGATAGATTATAGGTTTTCTGTAAGTAATCCCTTTACTGTTCCAACAGCAGCAACCGCAGCCACCAGGTCCAGACTGTGTGTGTATGTGCGTGTGTGTGTGTTTCTGTATCAGTCTGAGCCTTTTCAACACCTGAGTGGAGACAGGAGACGTTTTTGTTGCCACACAGCTATAAATTAGTCTATAGTTTACAGGAGCCCCTGGACTTTTAGTTTGGTCTTCTAGTACAAATACTAAAGGTGCTGTTTTCTGCATAAGTGAGTGTATTTGTGTTTTTAGGAGCCTGAAAATGTTTTCTCAGGCTCAGTGTGTGTTTCAGGTTGATTGGAGGTGAAAGAACATGTGTCTTTAACATTTATTTCAAAGAGGTATTCCCTTGGAGACATTATTACAATCAAGACAACCATATTTTCAGGAGTGAGAGAAAGAGTGTGTGTGTGCACCCTGCACTCTCCTCATCTTTGTTAAAACGTCTAAAAAATACTCTACCTTTGTTATATACTTTGGTGAGTTGTGTACATCCCAAATGTTTCCAGCAATGGTCAAACCCAGATAAATTTGTAATTTATTTAAGGTAACGGTGCATATCCTGCTAGCTGCTAGTTGGAACAGCTTCCAGGAAAACGCGGGATACATCAGATAAACATGACTAAACATAATGTAAAACTTAATACATTATCTCATCCATAAACGTAATTTCTGCCTGAGTCATGTCAGAGAGATTTTCATCAGCAATAGAGAACTGCAGGAATAAGTTCTAAAACACAGAAATGGGTTGGCATATTAGCGATTTTCACGTTTTATTTTATGACATGGAATACGTCAGTAAATACCCTTCTTGTGTGTCCTGTGACTGTGTTGTTTCTAGTGTTTAGGTTTTTACTTCTGTTGATCGCATTTACGCTTCAAAAATCATAAAAGTGATGTTTTTTGTGAAGATTATCTTGCTAAATAAATTGTGCCAGTAAACTTTTGTTCGCCACAGATCTTATTTTCTGCACTCATCCAAAATTTTGTCCAATGTTGTTTTTGTGGAGAGAACCAGAGGTGGCTTACAAAAATGTGTCACACCTGCAGCACTCTACGGTGACTGTTTGACAATGAAAAAACAACTCCCATGATCCCACACTCCTACAGATGTCATCAAACTATGAGTTTTGTTATTGTTTGGATTGCAGAACTTACATATTGTGCTTTTAATTTGGGCCTGTCCTAAAGCTCACCTCCTAAAAGTGTTCCTTATTATAAATGTTATTGAAAAATTCCAAAAATGTTATGACTATGCCCTCTCC
Organism: Lutjanus campechanus; assembly: GCA_027495735.1. Classification (NCBI taxonomy): domain Eukaryota; kingdom Metazoa; phylum Chordata; class Actinopteri; order Lutjaniformes; family Lutjanidae; genus Lutjanus; species Lutjanus campechanus. The sequence goes on along the minus strand of JAJHUR010076551.1, from coordinate 17,809 downwards.
CTATGTATATATTGTTTTATTTTTAGAACTATGGATATATGGCAACCAGATCACAAACCTGCCGAACAGATGCAACAAACCATCTGTCTGCACATGTAGAAACCTCCTACACATCAAAAATATCATAAATATCTCAAATACTGGAAAACATTTGAACAGATTTATTAGGCTAAAACTGAGCTATAAAACCTTGTTTTTCTAAAACAATACTGTGATGATGACATGCAATTTGTTGCCAGAGCAGTTTGAAGTGTTTGAGAGATGAAACAAATGACATTATTTTGGAATATAGTGTTTCATACACTTGTATCAAGATATTTAACTCAATATAAAGTGAAGTTATCATCGCCACTGGCTAAAGATCCATGGCTTTAGTGTTTTTTGGCCGTGGCACAGCCTTTTGTGTGTGTTATATGTAAAAAAAAAGCACAAAGAATTGGATCATTCTTGATCATACTTTCAACACCAACATAACAGACAGAAACCTATTAGAAATTCTCTCCATCTCGTTTTCTGATAATAGCTTCCACCTATTCAGTGATCCATGTGAAGGCTCAATATTAGAATAAATGACTAGTTGGGATAAATATGTGTGTTAGAATGAATCAAGCTTCTGTTCAAAGTGAGATTAGACGAATGCTTCAAAACATATCAGAGTGCTGGTGCCTGAATTGATCTGAAATCGCTCCCTTTATAGCTGCTTACCTTCAGCAGCGTGTGGCTCTAATGGTTTCTCCAGCAGCATGAAATGGCTCCAGCATTGATATCACTGATCCTCCTGTTGCTCCTCAATATTTATAGAAAAGGTCATTAAATCTCCTAATGTGAGTTTTTGTATGTTTGAAAAGCATCAAGGGAAACATGAGGCAGAGAAAGAGAGGGTCTGAAAAACTATTTTTCACAACAGGAACATATTTTATAGCATTATCATATTTTTATGGAGCAAGCTGTTGATACAACACTGACATGCTATCTCATAATGTTGGTATAGCTGATATTTAGCAAACAGTTGTCTATTTACACATGTAGCTGACGTGGCGCAACATTAGGTTTCATTCAGGGTCACGTTTCAGAATTTCTAAAATTCCAGCAGTTCATGAAATGTAATCTGCAGATTTGTGTACATGGACATGAACCATTGATGTTTTTTGTGACAATCAGCACAGCTTTTGAGGTAAAAGGGGCAGATGTAGTATAGAGAGCGAGACAGTCTGCATATGAGGGTCAAACAAACACAGGACTTTCACCTAGGAGACCAAGGCTCGGTCTTTTAATCCAAACCACAATCTTTTCTGAAACCCAACAAAGTACTTTTGTTGTTTTTTTATCTGAGGGATAAATACCGATGACCTTCACACTACCTTTATTTTGACAGTGTAACCAGATGTTGCACAGGCCAAGGAAGAACTCCTCAGATTTTGGAGCAGATCCAAATCATGGGATGGATACACAAATTATTTTTCACTTTCATTAAAATTTCAAGGGCACTTGAGTGTCCTTCTAGTTTCAGTCTAGTAACACCTATATGGAGTTCACAGCAGGGGACGACACTATCAGAGATGGTTAGTCTTTAGTAGCTGGTTGCACTAATTATAGCTTGCATTTCCCTCTGGGGAGTAAGACGAAAGAGAAAGTCTGACATTATGCCACACGCGCATATCCAAGAGGGTGCCACTGTGAATTAACTCAGTGACATGTGTCATTAACATCAGGTTACACAGTGTGAAACTCACTAAGAGCTTTTGTCTCATTAGAAATGAAAATGAGAGTCCTGTTTTACTACCTTCCACTTTTAGTCTCTACTTTTTGTCTCTCCCTTTTCCACTCTATTGCTCCCTGCTCCTCATTCCTCATATAACACCCTCTCCTCTATCTCATTGTGTCTCTGCGATGATTTCTCAGCTGAGCTGTTATGACGGAGATAACGGCTGCTGTCTCATCTCCTGGATCCATCGCTCTTGTTAATGCACTCTGAGTCTTGTTATAACCAATTATACGATGTGAGGAATGGCCTATTTCTCCATATGAACTTTATCCTCCACTGAGTACATTAGTTGAAGTGGAAGTAAATGGATTTTATATGCAGTCGCAGAATTTCACCCTTTTTCAAAATTTGGAGGCCAAGGATCAACATCTGTCTTTTAGAACCTGCACATGAGTCATAATTTGAATTACACTTTATATTACAGCCTGAAAATTACAGTGTTGTGTTGTAATTATGGCGCACTTGTACAATCCATCCATCCATCTATCCATCCATCCCTCCTGGCTCCTTTTGACTCAAAGGAGCAGAGGTTCTACTCCTAGTTTTCTCCAGCTTTCTGAGCTCCTGAGCTCTCCAAGACTGAGGCCAACCACGCTATAGAGGAAACTCATTTCAACCACTTGAATCTGCGATCTCATTCTTTCGGTCATTATTAAAAGTTCATAGATTGAATGGTAAACCAAAAGATTTTTTTTCTGCGTCTCAGCCCCTTCACTGCAACGGTCTGGTAGAGGCCTGCTCCGGGTCGGGTATCTGCAAGTACCCACCCGGTGACCTGCGAAAATGTTGCGCAATGGGAAAAAAATGTATGTAGGCACAGGTAAAAATGATCTAATTGCAGGAGGTCAGTAGGTGAGAACATTAATATAACGCATACAATATAATAAAATGATTTTCTTATTCAGTCGCCAGGATTTTATTGTGAAAGCCTACGACCTATAACCTTTGCCCCTACATCCTGCCAAACACCGTTTGATCTGACAGTGATGAAAGCCAGTTGATGGCTAAAACTGATTACATAAAGGCAAAAAGAGCTAGTGGAGGATAGCAAATTACTGACAATACCTTGTCAAAGGCTAAGTCAGACACTTTGGAGGATTTAAGTATGCACGAAGACTTTGAGAATAACACTGTCAGTGGTTTTACTGCTTGCAAAAAGTTTCATTAAGTATTAGCTTAGCTTTTGATGGCTGCAAGTGAGGCTCGTCATCACTATTGGAACACACTGACAGCTGTGGGAACTGTGATGTGTGGGTTCAATCACAGGTGTGAGTGAAGTTTTGGGGCTTATGTTCCAGGCAGGTGCAGATTTGACTTGGTGATAACTGTGGATAATGGGTTACAGAAAACCTATAATGGTTCTCAGTTTTGCAGGTGTGGGTGGGTTTGTAGACCAGTGCAGGACTCCGATACAACTCCTGCAATTCCGCTGATGCCGCACCAATCCGCCTGTTGATCTCATGCTCTATTTTACCATCAAGTGTGAACAAGATCCCAAGATACTTACACTACTTTGCTTGGGGCAGCAACTCACCCCCAACCCAGAGGGAGAAATCTTCCAGCAGGGAAGGTTATGGTCTGATGAAGCCAACAGAACCATATCATCTGCAAACAGCAACGACCCAATTCTTAGACTCCCAAACTGGACACTCGCCGCTGCATCTTGAGATCCTGTCCATGAATATCACAAACAGGATCAGAATCAAGGGTCAGCCCGAGCAGACTTCAACACCCACTGAAAACGTTTTAGACTTTCTGCCGAGAACATAGCTCTCACTTTCTAGGACTATACAAGGACCGCATGGTTCATAGCAGTAGCCCTCACACTCCCGCACTAACCCATGAGGTACAATAAAACATTTAAAGGGAACCAAAAGTTTTGTAATAAAGGGGTAACAACTTATAAATTATGGCGTAACTACTTTTTGTTTTACACGATACTTTTAAAACTATTGGGAACAGCAGTGTAGTTATGAATCAATTCTTTTTTTAAATTTTAAATCACCTAATTTTCATTGGATTGGCTATAGCCACACAATTGCACCCCATAATTATTATATAAATAAAGTAACTGTGTATAAAAATAGTGGCAGCATCATTAATTTAGTTTCCATTAAATACAAAAATGTTGCCCCTTCATTTTAAGACCTCTTGTTTTGTTCTATTAATGCTTTATCCTGTTAATCTTTTATATGTGCCCCATAATTACAAAATACTTGCACTGTAATTTGTGGGCTGTGATCTAAAGCATTACTATGAACTGCAGTCATAGACTACTTAAACTGGTCATAAAACTGGGTTAACTGGTCTTATGACTTGTGTCCTGTCACACATTTAATAGGCTCTAATTGGACAGCATTTCTAGAAGTCTGCATGAACTGTCTCCCTCACTTCAAGTTCCTCTATTAGTTTATGAAGTTATGCTGTGAACTTAATACTGAAGGACAATCACTCTTGTAAAGGCTAAAGTAATAGTTTTGACACCAAACGAAAAAGCCCTAAAAGCATCCACTGACAATCCATAATAGGGCAAAGAGTCCTGTGCTTTGAAGAATCTGTGGAAAATGAAGGCAGACACCTTTGGGGCCTTTCAGTAACGATCATGACTGAGTGTACACACACTCACACACACACATGCTCACACAGCGCTTCTGTTTAGGTGCTGGAGATGGAAGATTAGCCGCTCAGGTTGACAGCTCTGCAGGCGAATACCTGTCTCGTTTAAGAAGGTGCAGGGTGATTTACAAGTGAATGTGCGGCCAGAAAACGAGGCAGATGCCAGCAGCCCACTGCTGCCAGGGCCGAGACGGAAAGTGTGGTACATATACGGAAGCATCCCACAGCGAGGACACTGTTTTTTTTTTTTTTCCAGTGCTGCCAGGGTTATTTTAATGAGATTGGGCCTCTTCTCATAGACGGAAGAGACAACTGAGCTGGTGCCATTTCCACCCTCGTCTGGCATGCCTGGCATGCTGCAGTCAGGCACTCTGAGTATGATGGAGAGGCAATGACACAGATCGGATAACCTGCCTGAGTCCGAGGGATAAATACCGATGACCATTTATCTTTCTTTTGCTTCTGTCTCACCATTGTTCTCTATAATAATCCCTTCTATTTTCTCCTTTGGAAATCTCTTCTATCCCTATGGTCAGTGTGCAAAATACCAGTTACTCCAGTGTTATGCTGAAGTCTTACACAGACTCAACATACGAGATTTCATGGATGCAAGCTAAGGCAATCAACTGCTATACAGGCACAGACACCACCAAAACTAATATTCTTAAGCATAAGGCCAATCACACAACTTCTCAATAATTATACCCTGCAACAGAATCCACACAGCCCACTTGACTCCGTCTCTCTAACCCGACACACACACACACACACACACACACACACACACACACACACTTGAACCTGACACGTGCACACTTGTGTGTTCACCTTTTGCGCAACAGGTCTATCAAGTCAACATATGTCACTGTCTTAGGGTTTTGTCTCATCACTTCCTGTTTAATTTTGGTGAAGTCTAGCCTCATGTGTCTTTCTTGTCTTTACTTCCTGCCTTTGTTCTTTTCCCATCTTTTTCTGATTCCTGTGTCTCATTAGTTAATTAGTCCCTTGTGTATTTGTGTCTTTCCCTCTTTAGTTACCAGTTTGTCTTTGTCTGTACTTCAAGTGTTCAAGTGTTTTCTTGTGTATCTTTGCTGTTTTTTTAAGTCTTTGTTTTTTGAATTATTGCTTGTTTTCTGGACTTTTCCTGTCTCCCTTCTTGGATTTGTTTTGCCTTTGCTCTGTAAGCTTTTATATGTTCTTGTTCAACTTGTTCAGTTGCCAAATTTGCATTTTGGGTCCAGTTCTCTGTTTTTCCTGATTCCCTTGCTTGACATGTGTGACAGTACAAACTGGCCAAACATGGCTCAGCAGACATTAAAATATATGACTTGTTTTCCCCCTTCATGCGCATCATGGACAATGAAATCGGAAAAGGCAGCAAAAGGGCAGTTAAGACAACAAAGACACATGAGACAAGAATTTGCCAAAAGGGAGGATGTAGAGGAAGTGACTGGACAAAACCTCAAAACTATAACAACACAGGCTAGTGAGCAAACATTATTCTATGATTCCTTTCGCCCACCTGCTTCATTGTCCACCCAGTTGGCCGGTCACTTATGTTGCTGCCACATCACCTCTGTGTCACTGAGAGGAACTTTCTCAGGCTCAAACTGACCGAGATTTTTAGAAGTGAATCCAAAGTTAGTAAATTATGAATCCCTCTTGGACATATTTCCCCGACTTGATGCATACTGAGTCCTTATTTTCAAGAGTGTAGTCAGGATGGGGTAGCCTTAGGGTTTTGTGGACCATTTACAACAGCAACACCCATGGACCGTGTGGCCTCACCGCACCGGGTATTCAATGACAATACAGAGGAAACACCAGAACAATATTTTTCAGTGTTTATATTTGTGATAAATGTTTTGCAATTTGAATAATGGATAGCTAACATAGTAAGCTTTCAAAAGACATTGACTAGTAATGTTTTAAATATTTTTCAAGGGCCCCCCAGATTTAGCAAATAACTGGTATTTCACACCATGCCTATGCCTTATGCTTTTCCTATCCTTCAGTCACAAGCTCCTGTTTCTAACTGCTGACCTCTCTTACTCTCTCCACCAGGCCTACCCTCTCAGCTCTCTAGCAAAGAAGCAGCCAACAGTGCTGGTGATCTGTGGTCCAGATCAAAATGGCTCCATTGGCCTGGTGTGTGCCCGACACCTGCGCATATTTGTAAGTAAACTATTGTACGTGAAAACAACGTTTCAGACTTAATCCCTATTATACTCAACAACATGACAAATGATCCATTGTAAAACACAGTTTGGTGCTCACTGAGCCATTTATCACAACAGCAAAAACAACACTGTAAACTTTTACTTACATCAGGACTAACAGGGGACCCCCTATACAAGCCCTCTGCACTTTACAGAATTTCATCTCAGCTCCTGTAAACGGCTCGGAGCAGTTATCCCATTACCCTCTCTGCAAGGCCACTCAGACAGTCATGATATCATGCCATTGTTACTCTCGTTAAAGCCGTCTGTGTCTTACGCTCGGCAGCCATGATATGATGTCATGACAAGCCTCTCAGCCATATATCGACTGACTTTTCAAGACTAATTGTTTCTGGAGGCTGGATCCATCCTCTCCAAGCACATCACAGATCATGATTTGAACTGTTTCTTTTACAGCAACGCAGTTGATTTCAGTACACACTGCTGTAGTCCTGCACCACTCTATGATTTTATTGGAAAAGAAATACTGGATATGTGTTTTGGGGCTCTTTGGTTTAGAGTGGAACTCTTCTATACACTTTACCATATGTGTCTGACACACTAGACTTACAGTGCATTGATAGATTGATTACAACAGAGTCTCTATCTCTTCCCTCACCTCCCACATACTGTATTTTTCCCTCTTAAGGTCAAGGACAAGGTCAGAGGTCATCCCACAAGGAGATATATTTTACCTTGGCACTTCAAGCATGAATGAGTAGCTTCTCCATAAAAGCTTTAAAAGCCATAAAAGATTTACTCTTCCTTTGTCCTACCCCTATCCGCTCTGTGCTTCAATACCAGGGGAGCAGGTTTGGTACCTTCGTCAACTTTCAGCTCTCCTGTACTTAAATGCGGTATTTGCTATTGCTCGATTTTTAAGATAGTTAAAATATGTTGCTGAGGGACCTGTAAAAGCGACATATAGCCTAGTCGCATCTTGAGTTTGCTAATATGAGTAAACGGATAACTAGTTAGCTAAAGATTGACATAGATTAGCTAACTAGTTAGGTTGCATTTTGCTAATATTAGCTATCAGATGTAACTACTTAGCTAATGATTGATGTAGATTAGCCAGCAAGCAAGCATTTTCCTAACATAACTTAAAAGGTGACTATATGACGGCTTTACAGGTCCCCAGGAACATCTTTTAACCATACTCAAAATCTGGTTTTCTTTTCAACATAGGTGAGGCTAGCACATAGCATATCTGAGTAAGCTACAGGACACAAAAATATTTTCCCAGGAGTGTAACGTCATGTCCTCGCCCATTGTAACTACTACAACTCTGGCTGGCTGGTACTCTTTGTGTCGTCTGGATTCATGCTGTCATTCATGTCAGGTCATGCCGTCACCATCCTGGGGGGAAAAAATTGCATACAGGAAACGGGAAAGCAGAAAATTGACTGAGGCTCCAAAAGGGGCAGGACTGAAGGGGCCTTCATACAATAAGAAATTTGTCCTGGGCTCACCGTGAGGTAGGGAGCAGAGAGGCAGAGCACAGTGCTACAACCACGTCCTGTCTGCCTGACATACAAACAGCTAAGCTAACTTTAACACTGGATTTGGCTAAGTTCACAAACTATATGATTCACAAATCTCATAAGCCGTCACATAGAGCTGTTATCTCTATGTTAACTTTGTGTGCAGTGGTCAGGGGCCAATCCGAGCGAGGGCAGTGGCACTGCTTAGTCGGGCGCCACCAATCTTTCCATAGGAAAACAATGGGACAGCCAGTGCAAAGCATTTTTACTGCTGATCATGTATGGGGGCCTTCAGGGTAAGAATATAAGGGTTAGCCAGTTAAAGGAGGGCAGCATACAGGAAATAGGAAAGGAAAAAGCTGATTGAAGTTCCAAAAGGGGCGGTACTTAAGAAGGGTCAATTGCACATTGATTCCCCCTTTTAAATCTACTTTTTTGTGCTATTTTATCCCTTTTTTGTCACTTATTGCAATCTTTTTACCTTCTGGTTCTGTCTCATCTTGTGCATTTCTGAAGCTGCATCTTGAAATGTGCTGTATAAATTAAGTTTTATTGTCATCATTTTTTAAAGTGACTGCACTCTACAGTAGTTCAACTGGGACCACACTTGTCTGAGTTTGTTTTAACGTGAGAAACTTGAGTACTTACTTTGGAACGTGAATCGCTCTCCTGGTGTAAGTGTGTATGTTTTTCATGGTGTGATGTGATCCCTGTCAGCAGGAAGACATGCAAGGATCCACGTGAGACACACACATTAACACACACAGACACAGTCTTCAGCCCCTGATGCGAAGCTGTGAATGTGATTAGACAGAGCATAGAGATGATTGATCAGCTGCAGGCGAACAGGCCAACTTGCTTCTCACGTCACTCCAAGACGTCCGTGTTACAAAGGAAGGTTGTGTCTGAGCCTGTTGTGCATCTTTGATTATTTCCACTGCTAACTGGGAGGAAAAACGTAACGCTGCGTACTGGAACACACACATATCACTTGATCAAAGCTAATGTTGGATGAAAATACAAAAAAACAGTCCAGTGCACATTAGTTACGGTGTGTTGTTTGTATTAAAACAAGTGGACATGATGTTATGTTTGGCTCACTACACTGTGCTCTATAGACAATCACTGCATGGAAAGTTCACATTTCTGATGTTAGTCACATTATAATTGGCATGAACAAAATGCAAATACTCCTTATTACATAACCTGACAGAAGAATAATTAATAATAAAAATAATTTATAAAGCTGATAGAGCCCAATTAATTAGTTCAAGACAAATTAACAACACATACACTTAGCATATGCTTTTATAGTTGAATGAACTAAAAAAAAAAGGTTGCAAAAATATGTTCTCAATCTTACATTCTTATGACATGTGGTCAATTTCTTGTTGAATAAAGGAAATTTGTGTTCACGTAACAACAATAGTTGGAATGTTTTTATACAAACTTATTATTTTTTAGTGAAAACTAGTCAAAGCAACATTTATTTTTAGAGTGCATATTAGCAGACTTCCCAGCATGCATTTTGTGATAGTTAAAATTGTGCTGAGATCCTTCTTTTTTTTAATAATTTGAAGAAAACATATGTGATGGAAAGCTGCTGTGTTTCTCTAATACATTTTAAGATACGCTGGTTGGTTTTACAACAATGAAAAGACTGAACTCAGTCCCTACCGCCTTACATTTAAAAATGTAATAAATCCACTCTGAGCAGTTTCACATGTTGTCTTTGTGCCGATGCTGGAACAAAGTAGCTCCAACAGGAGCAGCTGCAGTTCTAAGTTTGTTGTGTGAAATGAAGAACGGACCCGTCAAACTGAGAAAATGTAAAAGGAAAAATCTAATTTGTAATATTTGTCACTGTGACTGAAGTGTTGTTAGTTCAACTTGATATCTTAAAATCTAAACTTATTATTAATATCTTAAAAAACTAAACTTATTAAACATATTTTCTTAAGTTCATTTAAGTCAATTGGTTTTACAAAACTCAAATAAGATTTTAAACTAACAATACCTAAGTTTAGTTAACATTATTGTACATTTTTAAGTTGAACTAGCTCAAAATTACTTGCTGTGTACATAAAAAGTTTGTGTCCAAGCTGTTTACACATTTAATTGTAGTGAGTGAATTTGAGTTTAAAGTATATAATAATGAGTTCAGGTAAAGAGGTGCAATAATGAATATTGTCTTGAAAGGAAGTCGAAATGTTTCACCAGACTTTCCTGCACTGCAGACCTCATGTCTTCATTCTTCATGGGCTTTGTATTAAAAAAAACAAAATACTACAAGATACCAGCATCATCCCTCAGGGAGAGGAAGTGTAACCCTGTTAGATGTGAGCGTTAACTGGAAAAAGACCTTTTGCTTGTTTCTGTCACACGGCTCATTGCTGTTCATGCTGAGTGACACTGAGAGTCATTTTGAGCTCTTCCTTACTTTCACAGTTTGATGGTGTAACAGCTGATGATGTCAAGGGCATGCTGGGGCCATCAGCTAACCCTGAGGGACCACACGCACACACACAATGAAGTGTGTTTGTCTTGGATGCTCACTCTGTGCTCTGTGGAGATCATGATGGAGATGACGTCAGATGATCAGTAGTTGTGACAGTTTGATTGGTTTAGGATCCCCAAGGAAGCAGTGGTGTGTCTGTCCTGATAGATCACTTCCTTTGTAGGGCTGCCTCTGCTCGGCCACGTTTGAACAATCTGTTTCTGTTTATTTATTCCTTCATGTGATGTTAGAAATGGCCTTTGCCTGGAGCAGCTAAAGATACAAGCAGGATTCACTGGCCAGATGTTAGAGGGATAGTTTAGACAAGTGGGGTTGTGTGAGGTACTCATTCATAATTAGTGTATTACCTACGGTACAGTGGACAGTAGTTGGTACGTCCACAGTTTAGAGAAGCAGCAGGAGCACCAGTGAGGGAAGCTAAGCAATATACTGCTGCAGACAGGGTTAGCAGTAAAAGTTATTTTAGCTGCCTAAAAAAGGTCCGCCTAAAGAAAAATCAATATCATTTTAAGTCTAAGTGATATTTGGAATATTTTTATTGCTTTACTTTGCCATCAGACAGACTTTTATGATGGGAAACCACCATATAAACCAAATATTGGTCTCTAAACCAACCAGACTGTGCTGGAAATCAGTCATTTTACTTCACAGAGCAGAGGAGTTACTGCATGTACATGGGAAGTTAAGGAATAATCAGTTATCACATTTCATAATGACGCAGACATGAAAATCTGCACAATTGACAATCCATTTAATAGTTGTTGAGATGTTTCAGTCTGGATTGACCATTCAACCAACTGACCAACAGGCCAGCGCTGCCACCAATAGAGCCCTGCTGCTGGCGTGGCTATAAACTGCAACAGCAATTCAATATTCAATGTGTCTGTCCACAGTCAATGACCCAGTTACTCTGCACAGACCTTGCTGTCAACAGTTTTTAGTGGAACTACTTTTTACCAAAGAAATAGCCCCATTGAAAGTTGTTGACAGTCCATTCTGTGGACTATCAAGACTGATGGCACATTGAACAGATCTTACTGCTGATTTTTTTTAAATGTAACTTTTATAGGCTGTGCGCACTATACATCTCTTTAACTTCTACTACTATATATAATACTGTATTGTGATGAATCTCAAAACCTATGCAAATAAAACAATTCTTGGCTTACTACCTTTAGGGATAAGTGAGTGAATTTGGATGAACTGTAGATACCTATCAATAGTATTTTTGAGATAAAGATAACATGAGCTTATTACATCACACACACAAACACAGATTCACACTCCTGGCAGTGGTTCCTGGGTCCTAAGATTTATCTTTGGGTCTGTGTAAAGGTCACGGATCACAGGTGCTTCCTGCTGAGCATCACAGACCTCTCAGACCGAGGGTGTCTGGATTTCCACTCCTCTCAGCTTCCAGTTTATAAAGGAAGTATTCAGTCAGGAAGCAGACTGTAAAAAAACCACAACCTCTGATCACCGATCAACAGGATTTTCACTTGACATAAATTTACGGCCAGATACACTGACACTCAATCATGTCAGTGTTGGCTGGAATCGCAGGCCATAATGTCGATATTATGTAACCTGTTTCTCCTCCTTTGTGACCCCCAACTCTGACCTCTGTTGTTTTTCTCTTTTGCCTCATCTCCCACAGGAATACGAGCCGACCATCTACCACCCTAAACGCTCCTCTCAGAGTCTACACCAGGACTTCACAGTTCAGTGTGAGAAGATGGACATCCCTTTCCTCTCTTACCTCCCCACAGAGGTTAGCAGCTTTTTTACAGAATAACACATTTTTACAAGCGATTCACTGAAAGTTTGATTGACAAGTTAAAATCTATCACTATGCACTGTTCTAGTAGGGATTAATTTTAACAGTGAAAATTGCTTTATTTAAAAGAGTTGTTCAACATTTTGGGAAATGCGTTTATTCACTTTCTTTCTTGTCAAGAATTAAGAGAGAAGTTTGATATCACTATCACATCTGTATGGTAAATATGTAGCTGGCCAAACTAGCTCACTAATTAACATGTTATTTGTCAGTTGCGTAATACATACAAAAAAAAACTAAGTTAGAACTAATCACAGTGTTCGTTCACAAAACCTCCATGTCGAAAACCCCTGCACCACTATAATTTAATGGCAGCAACATGTTGAATGTTTTTTTCTTCTCTGTCTCGAGTCTACCCAAAACCGATAGGCTGTATTTAGACCAAATAAGGCATTGGAACAATTAGGGCAGGGTTGTGTGATGGTGGGGGGTTGGAGGATATTTATTTTATGCTTTGGACACAATGGCTGTGGAATAATCAAAAAAGAATGTTTTATTTCTCACATTCACTGGCTTTATAGCTGCCACTGCTCTTCCTCATTTAGTCTCTACCTTTGTACGGTCACCACTGTGATATCTCTTTTCAATTTTTGTTGAATTCAAATGCTTTGCACTAAAATATCAAGATTTGGACCTGAATCAATCACAACAACACTATTAAATGCCCATATACATTGGTTTTCAGCTGAAAAAAGTGGTTTGGGGGTTTAGTTACTCTTGAAGTTAAGCTAATCAGCTGTTGGCTGTAGCAGATGTATGTGTGTGGGATCAATCTTCTCATCTAACCCCCTAAGCAACTTTTTTAAAATGTCAAACTGTTGCTTCAAATTGTGCCATGGGATTAGATCATTGAAAAAGGTAATAAAGACCTTTTTGGACTGTGACTCTTGTGAGTGAATATGTAATGTCTGCTTGTTTTCACAGCTTTTCAGATTAGTGTGATTTGCTGTCCTATGCTGTAAAACCCCTCAAATTTCTCTTATGAACCATTGGGGAACCACTGATTTGAGTGAATGGTGTGCATTAAGTTAACCTTCATTTATTCATGCTGAGGTCTGTTCTGTTCAGGTACAGCTCATAAACGATGCCTACAACCTAGTGATTGATGCTATGCTGGGCCCAGAGGCAGACTGCGCTAACATTAAGGAGCCCTATTCTGGTATTCTGGTCACCCTGAAGCAAATCAAGACCCCAATTGTCAGTGTGGATGTGCCCTCAGGTGAGTGTTCGCACAAACTGCAGGTATCAGGCCAGAGGCTCAGAAACACAACATGATAGATGGCCTCCAGGCAGCTCCCTCTGAGCCTTGGCTCCCAGGAAGGAGTTTTCCAAGTCTGGAGGCACACGTGGAGGATAAATCTCATGCTACAGTCAGCTCAGTGTGAGCTCATCATACCCCAAATACATTACCTGCTGAGCGTGAGCACAACAGACAGAAAATCACCACAATCCTCCTCTCCTTATATGCCTCTTTTTCTCCTTCTCTTTTTTTGTCCTCCTCAGGCTGGGACGCAGAAGAACCAAGTCAGGATGGGATTAACCCAGATGTTCTCATCTCACTTACAGCACCAAAGAAGTGCGCTATGAGTTTCTCGGGGAAGCATTTCTTGGCCGGACGCTTCCTGCCCTATGACATCCAGAAAAAATATGAGCTTAACCTCCCAGACTACCCTGGCACAGACTGTCTCATAGAATTGTAACACATGGGAAACATTAAGAGCCAGTGTGGCGACATACGGTTAATCTATTCTCTTGTTTTGTATTTTATAGATTGTTCATGTGATTTAATGTTAACATCTCAGTTGTGTAGACCTGGCTACACCTTAGCCACATGTGCTGTTGAGCTACAGTAGAAGGATAATATTTAGAAACTGTTGTCATGTCTTTTTAGAGAACGGCATGAGGAGTTTTTGTGTGAGTCTACTTGTAAAAGCTGTAGCATTACACTGTTTTATGATTTCTTTGCAAAAGACAGGAATTTCTTTTTCCACAGTCGGCAAGGAAAGATGAATTTTCTATGATGCCAACTACTGGAGTGTTCTTTTCTTTTTCTTCAAAACTTTTTTTAATGTTCATGTTCTGATGCTCTTTTCATTCTTACGTTTAACTTTGAACTGAGGTGTGCTGCTGAAATTAGTTAGTGTAGGTTGGCAACTTTGAATTTTCTGGTTTGTTTGGTCAGCCTGCACTTCTGCATTACTTTTGTTTCAGTTACTTCATAAGCTGTTACAGAAGGCCCAGACAGTTCTCGTCCAATAAAAAGGTTCCTTCAGTTTCTGGTGTTTGTTTTCCTTCACTTGAGGCTGCACTGATTAATATTTCAACAATGACTAATATGACTACAAAATGAGCACATGTAATGTGAAAGTTTGTGGTTAATAGTGACAAACACACCAACAAACCAACCTTGTAGTTCACTTGGAGCCTTTTAGCCTATTTGAGATCAGTGTTTTGGCTTTCTCTTCTTTCTTTAACCATGTGTGCAGGCAGGTGTTTTCAGCAAAAGAAATCTGATAAGCCTGCTCGACACCAAAAGCTCAGCAGACGCACAAAGTTAGCGATTAGTTGGTGAAGACTGGCAGCATTTAGCAGCTAAAATACTTGTTTTCTCAGGAGATGGTGGAAACCAAAACATAGCTAAAGGAGGAATACTGAACTTAAATTCATACAGTACTCTAAATGAATACTAATGTCGCCATGTTTCTGCTGGATATATATCAAAAGCAACTGCTAACATTTTGACACACACCTTCATTAGGTGACAATGTGTTTCCTGGTTGTTCCACTGCCTCCATAAGGTCAAAAAATGTATAAAGGTAGCTTTAAAATGGCTATAATCAATACTTTTATAATAGAGCATTAAAGCAAGTTCAAGTTCATTGTCAAGTTGTTGTTCAGCTGCTTTACTGTTTTGGTTCACTCTCACTGTGCTAATAGCTTAATTTTCAGGCAGCTGT
Organism: Lutjanus campechanus; assembly: GCA_027495735.1. Taxonomy (NCBI): domain Eukaryota; kingdom Metazoa; phylum Chordata; class Actinopteri; order Lutjaniformes; family Lutjanidae; genus Lutjanus; species Lutjanus campechanus. The sequence goes on along the minus strand of JAJHUR010076551.1, from coordinate 2,413 downwards.
TTTTGGTAAAAACCCTCTCTACACTACCTCTAAGTACCAAACAGCCAGCAGACACAGTTAGTGGCTAGCTGGTCAACATATTGGAGCATTTAGCAACTAAATACCTCATTTCCACACAAATGTGCTGGCTTGACTAGACTCAGTTTGACTCAGCATGTCAGCCCAGTATGGCACGGATTTGCATCTCCTTACAACAAGTCTACCATCTTAAAGGTGTGTCTTTTAACTAAAAACAAGAGCATAGCTTGAGTCAAGTAGCTGTAAAACACTTCATTTCCTATAAATTATTCACAGTAAAAGCTCCCTGCATTTTATAATGAAGCAGTAAAATCAGGAAATGTTGGGTTTTCATTAGCAGTAACTTAACACGACTCCTCTACAGCTGAAAGCAACACGAGACCGTAAAATAAAGCAGATTCCTGGAAGTCCAAACAGCGTCTTGTGAGAGAAACTGAACTTAAAATTACAGAGATTCAGTTAGAAGCTGCAAAAGTACTGAGAGCTGAACACACAGTGGGGATCATCATTGATTGTTTACAGTCTGCAATACACCATGGCAACCCACTTGGAGGTGGGTCGGGCTCACTTTGGCCCTACTCCAGAGATGGTCCATCTCGGGTGCAACTCGGCACAGATTGGCACATTAAAAGCAGGAATGGAAATGCAAATCAGCATGGCAGGGTTTGACTCAGTGCGATCAAAAGTGCCAATAAAAAAGCCCCATCAAAAGCCAGATTTCCCTCAGGAGATGGTCGTGATCCAAAGCAGAGCTAAAAGAGGGTGAATATTGGACTTTGATTGATCAGGTGGTCCAGATCCATGTAGACCAAAAACCCAACTAAAGTAAAATAACAGACATAAACAGAGACAAAGCTGGAGGAAAAGTCCCCCCTCCAAACTGGTAGTGGTAGAGTCTTTGAGTGAACTGCTCGAGGACACTTCAGCAGTGTTTATGTTTGAACACAGCTTGTTCTGTTAAATGATGGCCACTAATGACTTGGCCACATAGCTATGTTACATGCACATCACATGCAATTAGCTTTGCGCTTCTTAGATGAGCACACCTTTTTACTGCTGTTTATTGGTTCCCGCCTGGATTTGATTTGCTAATGAAAGCCATAAACAGGTGTGATCAGGCTATAATCAGCTGTGGAGGAAGGCCTCTCATTATTGAGCTCATGACTGTGGGGCTTCAGTGTGAATGACTAAGTGAAACTGCAGTGCTGTTTATGGATGAGGTAATATGTATTTACAAAGCACAGGAGCTTCTTCTGAATACTAATGCTCTAATGCCCGGTGTGTGTGCACATGTGTGAGTGGGTGTGGAAAGTCAGTGAAAAGGAATGTCGACCATTTTTTTTTCCGCTCGGTGGTATTAAAGCTGTCAGAGGCGAGCTGACGAGGGTTGTACAAATATGTCTGAGCGCTCAGCGGTCCTGTCTTTCATGCCTGTCCAATCCCTGTCAGGAAACAACGACTTGTCACCACACTGTCTTCTGTGCTTTTCATAGGAGCCGTTGAGTAATGAGCTTTGGAGTCGTCGGTGGCCCGGAGAATTGAACAATCATAACTGACAGCGGCACTTGTTGCACCAGCCAGTGAGAGATAGTCTTACATGCAGAAGAAATGTGGTCAGAAGATTTAGTGGAGTCTGTAACAGAGTGTAGCAGGAAGATTAATCCTGTGCTTACATTGTATGACACACAAAAGCTCAAATTTTAACAATATACATGCCCTTTTCTCAATGTAACTGAAATTCCAGTTCTTTTCATTGTGATAAATACTGATGTTCAGAAAAATAATTGCATGTTTCATGTTTGAGGTTCAAGTATGAGCTTATCTGCTTTCTATGTATAAGATTTGATTTGTACAACTATTGTTAACATTTTATTATTACTACTGCACTTTTGTGTTTATTTGTTTACTTTTATTGGTAAAAGAACAGTATAGCCTCTAGCTAGTTTGCATGCATGTATAAATTGCTTATTGCTGGATGGGCCTTTTTACATGAACACAACTCACAACTCTACAGGAAAAAACATACAAAACAATACAAACATTGATACAATTAAATGCATTGAAACACATCCCTCTCTCAAAATATTTTAATATTGGTTTAAAATGAGGGTGGCATGATGGCGCAGTGGTTAGTGCTGCTGCCGCACAGCAAGACGGTCCTGAGTTCAAATCCCAGAGCTGGCAGGGCCTTTCTGTATGGAGTTTGCATGTTCTCCTCATATCCGCGTGGGTTCTCTCCGGGTACTCCGGCTTCCTCCCACAGTCCAAAGACATGCAGCATAGTAGGTTAATTGGTGACTCTAAATTGCCCATAGGTGTGAATGTGAGAGTGAATGATTGTCTGTGTCTATGTGTCAGCCCTGCAATGAACTGGCGAGGGCGTCCAGGGTGTACC
>JAJHUR010076550.1:0-17202 GCA_027495735.1 Lutjanus campechanus | reverse complement strand
ATTTATTTTAGTTTGGGTTAGCAAGTATATCTATACTGATTAAACTCTATTTGATTTAAGTTTACATCGCTACACTTAATGACTTCATTTTAAATCTGATTTAACTCATTTTAAACCTAGTTTTAGTCAGTTAGAATTAATTTTAAATTAAATTCAATTTTTTTGGTGTAGTCCAATCCTAGTCTAATAACCATACACTTTCCTGCCATAATCTGAGATTTTATTTGCTCCTAGTCTTATGCTGTACATGTTGGTGTGTGTTGCACCTTGGAGAGGACGTGCTGTTGCTTGTGTCCAGCTCCAGTCGGTGCTGCAGTGGATTAGTCAGCTGCATTTATTTAAAGGTAGTGCAGACAGGGTGCAGGAGCTTCGCTTCAGTGTGCAAGTGTCAGATCTTCAAGATGCAGCGCATCTACATGCACAGCAATGAACACTTTGAAGTCTTCACCACTGTCCTTGCTCCACAAGGTGAGTGGAATCATATCTGCAGTGAAGTGTGGCGTAGCATGACATTATTTACATTGTTGGTGAGAGCAGATCAATGTCAGATGATTAATATATAATGGGCTAGATAGATTCTTTGTATAGACTTGTGTACTTGCATTTATGTAAAGACATTTTATGCACATTTGCATCTATGACAAATCATAAAACTAACCTTTTTTGCTGATTCATTTCCACTCTCAATGGTTAACAGGGAGGTATCGATACAAAGCAGAAGCTGAAAAGGCAAGACATTCTCCATCATTTAAAAATCCATCATTAATAAAAATGGTTGCATTGTCTGGTTGTTAATTTAACACAGTGAAGATTAAAGTCACAGCAGAAATATGAATCAAAACACGTCATTGAATGTTTTCTATGTCTTATGCTGGAGATTGATTGACTGATATGAGTTTGACATTGACGTTACATAAAGTCAGTCAATTTCCTGTGGCTCCATTATGTGTTTAATTCATCTAATTCCTCTGACAAACATTTAGGAGGAACAGATAATGAAGAGTAGACCCAGATTTAGGGTTTTTATTTCACTGCACAGCAGTTAATCTCTGAGTCTTAACTCATAATCCTCTTCATTCACTGAGTCTGACCTGTAGACTGCAGACAACACAGAGACAGTGACCACGGCTTTATCGATACACAGACAGTCACAACAATCTGTACCTTATTTAAATAATTTATTATTACCAAATACGAAGTGCGTTGAAATAAAGCTGACAGGCTGTAACTCCTCCTCTGTCCATTAGATGGTAGTGGTGCACAGCTACAGGCCCCACTGGCCAGATGAGCTGGAGCTGTCTCCAGGTGACGTCATCCTGGTGCTGTCCAAACATGAAGAGGGGAGATGGTTTGGGCGGCTGCAGGACGGCCAGCGGGGCTACTTCCCCGCCTCCTGTGTGATGGAGCTGAGCCAGGTTGGTTGGCTGCCTGAATGAGCTCAGCAATGCAGCATTACTGGACTGTGCTGTTGCTGCTGCTTAATGTCACAAGGCAGATTGTACTTTCTATTCTGTTCTAGTCTGCTCTTCCACAACAGTGTGCAGCTTTTAAAGACCCTGAATACACAGTTTCTTAATAATTTTATTAATATAAGAAAACTGATCTTAATATATTCATTTTTAAAGGTGTAACTCCACCGTTCTTGCACGTTAAGTTCAGGGTATTTGTACTGCTGAGCTTGTGAAAACAGTTTAAAGTATAATGTCTTCTGTTGCTTTGTAGGAGGTTTGACAAAATAACCCTGATGATGTCACAGTGATGTCATCTGGGTTATCTCTATTTCAGTCTTGAGATTAAAAATGGCTAATCAAAAGAATTACAAGCTGGAGTTGTGGAATTTGAGATATGTGGCCATTTAGGGAGCCCTAATGGAAGACATTATTGAGTTGCATTATGGGAAATGTATTTTGTCTGTATGTCTGTCTCTAGTGAGTCCCCCAACTTTATGGAAGCGTCACTAACTGAATTACTTTTTTCTAAAGAAAATGGAAATAGAATATACAGTAACACTTTCAATGAAGACCACATCGACAGTGCTTTATGGGGACGTTAAAAGTGCATTATAATGCATTATGCTTTCTGACCTCATTCATAAACATGCTCTCTGATGCACTCTATCTGCAGTCACAAAGCATTATAGATGTTCATTACAAGTTCAAGTGTCTTATAGCAGCTTTTGCTCAATTATAAACTAGATGTATAATAATACATTATGACTAAATATACTCCACACACAAACCTTAATAATCGATTATTGTCCATGCAGTATCATATTGTTGTATGTGTTTGATAAAGTGATGTACATATAGATGCATCTTTAATAACACACACTTCATCATGTTTTATTGTTAGTGGTAAGGTATAATGCATTTTCATGCATCTAAAAGCATCTATGCTGCATTATAAGTGATTATTAACTAAGACACCAAAGTGCTGTTTTTAACTCAAACACACTCAATGGTTCCTGTTCTCAGGTGAATCTCCCTTCAAAAACCCTGCGAAGGAGTGTGTCTCTGAGGAGTTCAGCCTGTGACTACGATTCAGGTGTGCGCGGCAGACACGCCAAGTAAGTGTAAAACTCATACAACAGCAGCCATAACAACAAATGCACTCGTCCCCCTCAACAAGTGCATGCACACACATCGTACACAAACCCAGCAGCACCCAGCAGCTGTTCCACCACCACACATCCCCCATCCCCAAATCCCATCCCACTGCTCTCCGCCCAGCGCCCCTGAACAGGTGGCCCCTCTCGTCCCTCATTAGTTGACAAAGCACACTGATTACTAACCCCCCTAAACACACACATACATGCAGGCGTGCACACACACACACTAGTCAGTCCCCTCTCACTGCACTGCATCTCATTAAAAGAGGCGCAGGAGGGAAAGGAAACACTTTGTAGTTTTTCACCCAAAAGGATGTGGAAGTGTTTGGAAATCTGAATTTTCTTTATGATGATCGTCAAATATGATTTTTTTTTTTTTGTCCATGCATTTAATGTAGTGTTGCAGTAAATGTTTTAGATAGAGTACTGTATCACTCATGCAGTTTATTTAACAGTAGGGGGCATTTATTTTTGACAGCCTGCCACTGAACTTTGCTCACACACACACCACACAGAGCCCTCTGTACAGCTCCGTGCCTGTCTTGTCTGCTAGCGGTGGAATTTGGGTCATGAGGAATAAACAGGGCCTTTGTGTTTGTTATTTCCTCTTTGTCCCCCAGTGGACACATTCTGCAGGCGCTCAGGAGGGGGAGCAGCAGAGGAGGTGGAGTAGGAGGAGGGGGAGGAGGAGGAGTGGGGCTGGATGGGGGCCAGGGCGAGAACGAGGGCCCCTTCCCGGTGCGGAGGCCCCAGATCCCTGTGCCTCAGCCCGTGGCCTCCCAACCTCCGACACACAGATCCCCGAGCCTGCTCAACAGGATCTTGTCCAAGTGCCGGAAAAAGAGTGAATGCCAGGGAGCCACCAACGGGGCCTTCGAGGGCGACTAAAGAGGCCCTCCTCTTTGTGCTGGGTGGCTGAGCCCAGTTCACTTCGGTGGGGGAGCGTGTGGGTGAACGGAGGGACCTCTGAAACATGAAAAGACGGGTCTTGAATATCCTGATGTGGCAGGTGCTCGTTGTCATATCAGGTGTTCTTGACTTGGCTGCATTTCTGAAAAGCCAGAGGCTGAATGGTGAGTGCATCAGTGATGTCACAGAAGGCGTTTTGCCCATCACGTGTGATGGATTACGCCTGATGTGACATCACTGGTTGGGGCGTGGCCACAAGTGCAACATACCTGAACGTTTGAATGTACAGAGAGCTGAGCTGCTGCTGTTTTCTGCCCTGTTCTTCAGCACTGCAACATCAAATGCCAGGCTTATGCTATGGAACATATATAATTACAATCGCTGCAATCGTACGTGTAACAGAGGGCAGTAATATGACGGGCTGGACAGGCCACTATACATCCTGGTCCTCTCATATACAAACATTCTTCTTTTACATATTTATCAACACATTCATGTATTTTCAGTCTTACATGTAGTCAAAATATGTATGTAAGGACCATATACGTATTGGTGAAAATCTATTTTTCTACTCACACACATATACACTTTACTTTTCAGCACATTCATGTGTTTTTACTCTCATATATACATGAATGTGAAAGGAGAATTTATGCTTGTATGTCAGAGTGAAAACATATGTATGTAAAAGGAGAATGTATGTATATGAGAGGGCCATAATGAATTAAGGCTTGTCCAGCCCATCATACTGTAACACAGGACTTAGTGGCAATTAATGAAGCAATAAGCAATGCATTACTGATCAAATGTAGCCTTTTTCTACAACTTTGATTCTCTTACCCAAGAGAAATGTTATTTTCATTGTCTGTGCACATTTTGTCGTGTTGCCCATGTGACTCTGATATTCTGTATATATTTGGCTGCTTAAATGCAATTATTATGATTATAAAAGCAGTAAACCCTTACAGGCTGACATCTTCTCATTTCAGTGGACACATGCCTCAGTATATTACCTCATAGCTCAGCTCCTGTTCATTTTCCTTTGAACACACTGGGCCTCCCTCCTTTTTTAACAGTGCTGGAGGAAAAAAAAAAAAAAACTCTCTCAAGCGAAAGGAAGTGTGATTGAGGCCTGCTGAAAGCCTCGCCAAAGGACTAGGGATTGTGCCGGTTGCCCCGGCAACGCTAAAGCAGCTCTCAGATGTCGCATGTAGTCTTCTTCTGTGGTGCCTCCCAGCATGTCCCCGTAGTGGGGTCTCTATAGGGTGGGCTGTAGATTACCTCCTTCCAGAGGACACAAAAAACCAAACCTAATCCTAACCTTGGCCTTGACCTCCGTAGGGAAACACACTCCTCCTCCTCCCCCACCGTTTGATATTCACTGTTGTATAATCCTTTGTAATAAAGGCTGTAGGAGGCAGTCACTCTGGGGCCAGTGTTTGGGCGGCATGTCTTGCACTGGAAGGGTGTAAATGTTACAAAGAGGGACGGCTCCACTGGTCCTCTGAGCAAACTCTGATTCATGAGAAGAATATCTGAGTGGGCCTTTCCCCTGCCGTTACTGTTACGGCTTATCTTCGGCTTGTGACTCTCACTGTCAAATAGTTGAGAAGGAATTTTTGAGGCTGTTGCACATTTACATTAAGATTACACTGACCACATATGACATATTTAAAAAATGAAATATCTGTATTCTGGAGGTGTATAGAAGGAGAAAGGTCAGTTATTTTAAAGGTTGCAGCCATGCCACAGAAACCTTCTAATTTGCAGACACAGAAACTTGGTTACCATAGTAATAAAGGTTGGGACCTTGGGGAAAAAAGGCCATTACAGATTAACAGTTCCTAAGTCAATGATCCTATTCTAATTTAAGATAGGAAATATGTATTAGCCCACAGTTCTAACTTTCTGAAATCTTAAATTATATCACCAAACTGTAGAATAACTATTAAGCTGGCCTAATTTTCATCTGTATTAGTTGGCTAAATTACTAACTAGCTACTGTATGTCTCAATTCAGATATTTCTGTTAGTAAGCTGACATGTAGCACACTTTGCACACTATGTATTCACTTGCGTAGGGTAGTGCTGTCTCAAAACGAGGACAGCCATTCATTTCATTCAACATCAATGTCCTTTTAATTTTATTTGCACTTATTTGCCCTCTGTTTCACTGGAGGTTAAAATTGCATCATAATCTTCATTGACAACAGGCTGCCCGTCCCTTCTCCTATTGGCTGTTGATTAATATTTGATTCAAGATACCAAATCTTTACTAACTTTGCCAAATAAATGTATTGGTGGCTTCAATCTTCAACAGTGTAGTGGTACTTACTATATATACGGCTATATTATTATATAAATACAGCTGCTATAGTCACCACGACTGCTTCCTCGGCTGCCTGGTCCATCAAGTTTTGTAGTTCTGCCTCTCCCGCTACGTAGAAAAGATGGTGAACCTTGAAGGCAAGAAGTGTCCAGCAATCCACACTCAACCTTTTGGCCTTTTTAAGGGCAACATCCAGATACTTGCAGTCTACATTGTTTTGTTGTAAATGTCAGTGTGAACGCACTTATGCACTCAATCAGGAAGTGTAAGTACAGAAGTTCATGAACTGAGACACAGCTGATATCATAGCCCACTCTTTTTTTTTTTTAATCCCAGGTTAGCATTGTTGTAAGAATATCTTTGTATTTCTCTACAGACATTACTGACACCCTAACTCATCTGACAAGAGCCTGTTGTTGATTTTTACTCAATTTTGTGTATGTGTGTTGTTTGTCAATGTATGTTTCATTGATTAAAAGTTGATAAGCGGTATTGGATTAAGTATTATGGATTTCCTAACCTGAGATAGGATGAAGTAAAATAAGTTAGCTATAGGTAATATAGGAGTCCTAAAGGTAGTTAGCATTTGCTTTTGTAATACCAAATAGGGGAAAATCCCAATCTTAGACCCTCCCTTTCTTAAATTAAGACTTCAGATTGAAAGTTTCTGTAATACATCCTTTATAGGTAGTTGTGAGTAGACCTGATTAATTCAAATTCAGACAAGGTCACATGGTACACAAATTAAAATAAGTACAGCTGTAATAATACCATAATAATACCATTTCCTTCTTTAATAAAAATATAATACAAGTAGCCAATCATGACATAAGCATGTACAAAAAACTGACATGAATTCAGTAGCAGTCCTATAAAAATCAAATCTAATCTAATTAAAAACTAGTTAACCATGTAATATTACAGTAGATATTGTCACCATCAGTATTGAGACATTTTAAATGGCAATGTTCAAAATATTGTTACATCCCTAAAAGGAAATTATTCACTGTAGATTTTGCTTCAAAACATGGCAACTTCCCAGTCAAGTAGGAGCCTGACTTACCTCGCAGGGTGCTGACATGCACAAGTGGAAACTGTGACCTATATGGGGCGGAAAGGCCAGGGTCCAATTTTAACACACACACACACACACACACACACACACACACACACCCAGAGCTGTGGACTCTCCCGCCTAAAAGTGGCCTATCCTTGCTGTGTTGTGCTGGGTGTCTTCGGGGGGATGGTTGGGGGAGGAGAGGGGGAGCAGGGGTAACAGGGTGCCTGCCAGATGACTGCTCCGTCAGCCCAATAATGGGCTGCCATCTGCTGTCTAGCATACACAAAGGCAAACAGTGTGTGTGTGTGTGTGTGCGTGAGTGTGTGAGTTTTGTGCGCTTGCTTTTGGGTGTGTGCCTCAGAGGAAGAGGGCAGGGTCGGACGCCTGCAGGCTCTGTTTCATGTCTTCAGTGTACAAGGTGGACACAAAAATGAGCACACACACCTTATTCAGTCCATTAATGGCTAAAACAATGACTCAAGACACAGAGGGAGCACTGGACCTGTACTCCATAATAAAAATGGATGGTGCAGTTTTACAAAATATGCAAATAATTTGTATTTGTATTTTAATTCTTATTATTAGACTTCTTATATGTTGTCCCTGACAAATATATTCCATACAATAATAATAATAATAATAATAAAAATAGCAAAGTATTAAATTATTATATTATTATTTGCATTACATTATTATTACATTATTTGCTAGCTAACTAAAAAGTTGACAGTTGACAGTGAAAAATATGAGACTATGATAACAACAGATAGATGTGTCTCCATGTCAGTAAGTCACAACAGTTTAAGAACTGCGTCCCTTAAATCCATGCATGAAACATAAGGTGGAGGGGCTGCTGCCAATAACCAATTAAGAGGCAAAAGGTCCCTGACATCTTTCAACTCTGAGTGTGGGTCAAACAAGAACAAAAGACCCTCTTGTACGAGGACGAGAGCGAAGGGAGGACAGATTGATTAAGTGGACATGGCGTGCATGTGGCGCCCGTGTGTTTATGTGCACATTGTTTATATGCATGTGCGCTGCTGCTCCTTCAGCATAAGGCACGTCGTCACGTCAAGTCTTTGCCTCCCTTCCTCCATTTGGGGGGCAATTGAGTGAATGGGCCTGTAAAACCAACAGCCCTGAGGACAAAGGAGCCCGGGGGCATTAAGTCATGGGTGAGTGGGCCCCTTTAGGGCCAGCAGCTGACCCTGCGGAGAGGCCTCTTGTTCTGGTGGAGGGGGCTCGTGTCCCTGGACCCCAGGCCAAGTTGACAGCATCTCCAACATATACATACACACATGACAGGGGGGCTCAGCTTAAACTTCTCCATCAGTTGTAAGCCCCCCAACCCCCTGACAATTCACCTGAATGGCTGTCAACTCCACCTGGAGGAAAGTGACTAAATGAGATTTAAGATGGAGGATTTTCCCCGAGAAAATGGCTTTTAAGGAATCGGTTTTTGGCAAGAGCTCAAGAAGCTTCAGTGCCTGCTGTGAGCATGTCAGAAAAAACTAAAGGATCATCAGAAATCTTTATTATGTGGGAAATACCATGTAACCTGTGCTAATTTGTACAGGGCCACTTGGCAGAAGGAGACAGCACCATAGAAAAATCAGGGTGCAATATTCAGGATTGCAATCAGGGCAAATAAAATGCCACGTCGGGCTTGGGCCTGGAATAAAGAGTAAATAAAAACATCTTTTTTCCAGACCTGATGATGGAAGTACCGAAGTAGTGAGCCATCTCGCTCCCTTCTCATCTCTGATGAGAGTTGCACCGGCGTAATGCCAATCAAGAACTTGCTAGAGATGGTGGATGGAATATGGAATATGTTATTTAATTTTATTCTCCACCATGTGTTGATCCCCAGAAATTATCTTGCAACCCCAAGGTTGAGAACCGTTGCCTTAGAGGACGTGGGCGATTTTTTATTTGCTATAGCAGATGTAGTTGCTGCAGCCGGTAGCTCCTTCAAACTTTGCTACTTTTCTCTTTTAATCTGTAATTTTTCCACCTTTATTGCTGAAACACCCTGATGTTGAACTTCTTATGTGAGGATGTCGACCTTGTTATCATCACCATCTTGTTGCTGCTGTTCACATTCAACCAGAGGCCAAATTCAGAAAATGCAAACAGAATTACTGGCTGTGAGTAAAGGTGTAATATGTAAATAGGCCCCTCTGAATTTTACCTGCATATATGTTGTTTATTGTGTGTACCATTAAGGAACAACCAATCTAATTTTGTTGTACAACTCTGTGTTGTGTAATGATAACAAATATCCTTGATTGACTTGATTACTGCTAATAAATTAAATAAAAAGTATAGGGAAAAGTAAAAATTGAGTTTGGACAAGTGGATTTCTGACCCACTTGTCTGAACGGGCAAGTAAGAAAAAACATTAAAGTTGAACCCTAAAAACGTTGACACAAAAAATGTGAAATGCCACAGATGTCATGCAACATATGCATTTATTTTTTCCAAATTAAGTACACGGTTACAAAGACAGTTGGCAGGATTTCTATGGTACCTTGGTTATGATTTCAACTGCTACAAAATATAGAGTGAGTGTTACATGTGTGATTCACCTCGTCAGTTAAAGCAAAGTCCAGCATCTTGTGTATTGCTCATGCATAACTACAGTAGTATATAACAGCTGCTACTATCCTGTATATGTACTTAATTCCCTCAAAACCTATGATGTTACATGGCCAAATGTTGTTAACGTACAAACATATTAACTTGGACTGAACAAATGGAATGTACAAACCAACAAACAGAACATTTAACACAATTATATACAGATTAGACACATCGCAGCCACCAGATTCAAATACAAAAATGTCTCATGTGGATGTTAGTCTACCTTCTGTTTTAGAGTTGTGTACTGTATACTGATCTTTCCACTTGATCTCCCTTGACAAGATTCCCTTCTTATTCTCACTCAAATGCTTAATGCAGGATGATCCAGATTATAACTAATGCTGGATCTGCTAATGCCGATAATACAAAGAAGACCATTTATAGCTGTAGTGTTACTTCACCAGATTATAGAAAGTTTTTTGCTTCAGTATGGTTAAAAATAGCATGAATCAGCCTGTTAACATGGAAGCACAGTGCACTACATTTTTTTCTGAATCACACCCAAATCCATGCATATTTACATTACAATTTTAAGCATTTTGTTCTTACATAGAGTGTCGAATAATGAGTGAGGGGTTTGGGGTTTTGCTCGAGGGCATTTCAGCAGGATATGAGGTTAATGAACACTGGCTGCTGCAGGGATCAAATCTCATTCTCGTTTGTAAAACTAGAAGAAAGTTGAGTGTAAGGCTTTGATGTAGTGTATTTAAGCACATACTTCTGCAGCAGAACAGGAGAAAAGAACATGTTGAAATCAAGCAGCAAGATATTAACAGGATAATTCAGATTATTTGAAGTGGGGTTGTATGAGGTACTTATCCAAAGTCAAGTAAATTACCTGCAGCAGATGGTGGTCGTTATGCCCCAACAAGCAGTAATACACAGGTGTGGGCAGGGTCAGCGGCTTTAACGTATTTTAGCCTCTTTAAAAAGGCTGATCCAACCTTTTACAATGAGAAACCGCAGTTATAGAAACCAAACATCGCTCTCTCCAAACCAACCAATCCCCAAACCAAAATCCATAAATTTACCTTGCGGAATGCAAGAGGTGCTGGTCTACCGCTGCCTCAATCAGTTCATTCATTTGTGTTATTGTGTGACTTTAGTGAATCTGAACTATTCTTTTAAAACACCTAAGTCACACAGCAACACTAACTAATTAACAGATCAAGGCAGCGGTACACCAGCAATTCCCGTGTTGTGCAAAGTAAAATGACTGATTTTGCGTCTAGAGTTTGGTTGGTTTGAAGAGAGCGATATTTGGCTCATATAACAGCAGTTTTCCATCAGAAAAGGCTCTGATGGCAAAGACAAGTGGTGAAAATATTCCAAATATAGCGTACACATTGAACTGATGTTGTTTTTTTAGGTGGGCAGTTTGTAGCTTAGCTTCCTACACCAGTACTCCTGCTGCTTCTCCAAATTTGGAGCGTGCTGACCGCCATCTTCTGTAGGTAATACACCGAGTATAGATAAGAACCTCATACAACCCCGCTTCAAAAGATCCAAACTATCCCTTTAATGTCAGCATTCATCACAAAACAGGGAGACAACCCTCAAACACACACACGCGCACGCCAAAAAAAAAACAAAAATTAACAAAAATAAAAATAAGGACAAAAGCTACATCATCAGAATGAACAAACATTTAAAATTAAATGATGAGTAAAAAGTGCAATTTGTCTATGATTAGAGGTCGGAGATGGCGTCCTGCTACCTAAAAAAAAGTCCTACCTACATGTTACAAGATCACAAATACAACTATACAATGATTATTTGCTAGATCTCGCCTGATCAGGAAGAGGAATTAACATGTTAAATTAGTGGCAGTGCATGGTTCTTCTAACTTGGAGTAATGAAACTGAATGGTAGCCCAATCCTGATTTTGAAAGAGAAAAGACAATAAAATTCTTCAATAATTTCTCTTAAATGTTTTTTTTTTTTAGAAATAAATAAATTAGTAGACATTAAATAAATAAAAACCTACAGCCTTCACATAAAAAGTAAATCCTTTTCAACCAAATGCTTGTTGTAGAACACTGACGATATGAAAACTGGTCAGCGCCTTCAGACGACTGACCAAAGCAATGGTGACCATTCATCCTCTATTACAGAGAGAACTGCTTTAGAGCAAGTGAGGGTTTTTAGGCTGTTTTGTCAGCAAAGTTAAACTTCTTAAAAAAACTCATGGTGTCCGATTTATATTAATATCTAAGCTTTAGAGCTGTCAGATAATAAATAAAACAAACAGAAATAAACATTAAGGTACCCTTCCATTTCTGAGGTTCTTACACATGTACATTGCAATGAAATACATTCAACCGATGTCTCGACGGACACTATGGCCTTGGAAAGGAAACGTGTTGTTAAAAAAAAAAAGAAAAAAGATACCATCACAAGTGCTATCCAGTTTGCCCTTAAAAACACTGCTCCTTTCTCAGCAGCAAAATCAACTCAGTAGTGCAATACTGACAGCTTCTTATTTCCATCCTCAAAAACTTCACATCACCATGGACACTCAGGCATTCAGCAACGTAGTAACACTGCTGCCACAGAAAACCACGAAAATGCATTTTTTCCCTCCGTTTACACCTGGTATTAAAATGGGATCTGCGTGCAGATACGTTATCTGGATATTTTTGCATTTACACCTGGTATTTTTAATCCATTATTGTTAACCTTAGTGAGATCAAATCTGTGTCCTCCAAAGCAAAGCCTGGAGCACGTTCAATCTGAAAACAGTGTGCACCATTTTGCTGCCGGTTTGAATGAACGGGTTTCCTCAAAATGGTCTGCAATGGGCTTTCAGGTACTTTTTCCTCTCTCATCTGGTGGGTGCGTCAGATGTGTTATCCAATCAGCAGCGATGTGTGTGTAAACACTGCTGTACTAAAAAAGGCTTTGCAGTGCAGTGCACTTGCATACACAACAGGTTGCTCAACGCACCACATTTTCTCATTAAATAAACGTTTTGTTTTGTCTGGGCTGAACGTGGCCGTGCTCATGAGTAATCTGATATGACTTTTGTTAGTTGTTATGTTCTGTTGCTGTTTTGGGAAACTTTATAATTTTTATGAAACACTTATTATGACAAATTCTTAATTATCTGTTGCTCTTGTAAATTAAGCGAATGTCATACATTAAGTTAGTCCTGGTATGTTGCAGTATAGGGTTGGGCAATTGTGTGAATATATCGCCTATTAACAATGTGCTGAATCCATCGCTGGCTGTTTTTTTTTTGGGGGGGGGGCAATTTAGTATTTAGTATTAGTATTAATATTTAGACCTCAGACCTTTTTGATGAGAATTGATCATTGTTATTGGGTGAAAGAAATATATCTCCCACTACTACTTTCTTTGAGAGAAGTCAATGATTACCAAAATGCAGTAGTCGTGAATGCCCTTGTGCACACTGTTTCAGTTATTTCTTACTGTGTACCATTCATTGCCCACCTCACTATAACTTTCATTTTTTCACACAGTTCTGTTGAATAATGCATGTTTTTGTGTTTTCATGGCACAGAATAGACGTATTATCTGTAATTAGAAGGAATGTCGCTCTTTAAATTTGAACAGCAACCTATAATTACGTCAGCTAAAAACTGCGTGTATCATTTTTATGTTGTGTGCTGATGCCAGCACGCTGTATGGATTGCGTTTACACTGGATAAGATCCGAACACTACGCAAACCAGACTACCCCGAGATGTGGGAAGACAGGTCTGATCACATTTTGATCACGATTTATTTGCACCTTGCATTAGTATGAGTTTTCCCTTATCTGGTGAAAGTCTCTGCATACAGATCGCACTTGAATACCAGGTGAATATGGGGACTTTGTCTCTCTAATATTCAAAGCAATTGTTAACATCAGGTTCTGTACTTCACGTGTATTTGTTAAGAACCCATGGTGTGATTCTAAAAAGACATGGGTGTCGATAAAAAGTTACAGATTTTGCATGTACGTGGTTTTTATCTGATAACAGCAATGCGGCAGTTTAGCAAAACAAGCTGAAGGAGAAACACAATGAGTAGCGTTACATTATAAAATGTCTTTCTTGTCATTTAAACAATATATTAACAATATAAAACTCAGAAGCAGCCACTGCTAGTAATAAACACTATTTCTACAGCCTAGTGTATGTGCAGGTTGTTTCAACATTACTGACTAGTGCAGAAAGATATTCTAGCCTTTTCATATCTGTACAAAAGTGTTTTTGTTGCCAGGTTGTGTGTTTCAAAGGCCAAACCTATGAATGAGACCTACTTGGGCAGTGACCTAGAAGTGTATGGAAAACAACACCGGCAGCCGTGCTTTTTTGTGGACGTCCTTGGCAGTGCATTTCTGCTTCAAAAGAAAAATAAATTCATTTGTCTTCACTGGATTGTCTCTTACAGGATTCAGTGGAGGTTTCCGTTGTTGGACGGGTGAAGTAGTGTTGCCTGCGCAGTGAGAGGACGGCTTTAAAGCACAAGGGCCCTTGAGGTAGAGCCAGACGACGGGTAAGGGTTCAGGTACTGACGGGCCTGTTCTGTCATGATCAGCTGGTCCTCCGTCTTCCCATAAACCACTGCTTCCCAGTCACTCACCTGCAGAAGAGGCAACCAATGATTACTATGCTGAAGTAGCTAAACCAGCACTATGCAAACAATAGGGAAAAATTTTAATATCATGTATGCATATCCAAACAGTTCCTTATTAAAGGTTCCCTGTGGAGTTTTTTTTTATACATACCTGTATAGCGGCATGTTTTGGTGCTTTGTGGGAAGCGAGAAGCTTCTTCATCCGGGGGCTTGTAAAGCGATGAGAATGAACGGGAACTAATGAGGGCTCCTCTCGGTTAGAAGTCAAAGAATGGCTGCACTCCTCCTGCTCAGGGATTGGGGTGATCAATGAGGAGTTCGTCAGGAGACTTTCATCTGGCACCTGCAATATGAGGGTCAATAAATGGAGTAGATAAATTAAGAACACATGAAATGATGGTGCTGAAATTAATCACAAATGATGCATACCATTACCACCAATAAGACTGAACATTTACCTGTTAATTGATAATGTTTATTTATCCAGAGGCTGAGCACGAATGTGTTCTAAACAGCACTACTTTCCAAATTTATACACTTACTGTATACACACTCACATCTTGGAGTTTCCCAGTACAACCACATCACTGAGTAGCTCTTCAGGGTTATGTGCCTGACTTTTGAACATTTCAGTGTTAACTGCTGAGTTAGTTTTCCCATCTAGCTACTCACTTGTGCGTTGTTGAGTTGCTCTTGAAAGAGTTGGACGTTTAGGCAGTCTTTCCCCCAGGGGTCCAGCACAAGAGACTTACGAACCTTTCTCGCTGGGCCGTCAATCTGAAATCATAAGGACCAAGATATAAATAACTGGAAATGTTCTAGTTCCCTCCAGGGTAAAGCTGCACAGATGTGTTTGTTTCTCAGATAACAGAGGGCAGGTTAGTAAAATGTGTTTATACTGCACATACATTATGTTTCCACATTCTGTAGTCTGGTTGGATGTCTACTCTGTTAAAGATATCTGCTCCAGTCTCCTGCTTCAGAACTTCTCGGATGTCCTCTTCTAGAAAGGCCAAAGGCTGTGGCTGAAAAACGCAAACACACACATAAGTATAACCACAAGATCATGCCGTACGAAATAAGAAAGGTTTATCATGAATAAAGGTAAACAGAAGTGTGAAAACATACAGGTGAAACGCATAAAGCCACATTTGACCTCTTACCTCCATCTTCAGTGGACCATGCATTTTCTCCTGTGCAGCCAAAGCATTTTTGAAGGGAGTCGGTGTCCTCGGGGTCGGAATCATGACAGTTTTACGGAACTTGGGGGTCCGGGAACTAGAAAGTTGACAGAGAATATTAGCTATTAGCTTAGCTTTGACTGTTCCGTTTGCGTGTATTTGTTATGGCTGCTTGGTTAAATTCAGTTCGGCTCAATGTGTTTGTGCTTTTCCATATTCTCTGAGGAGAAACACATTCTCATCTTCTGCTCCATTTAGCTTTTTTATTCTTTTGTTTTAACACAGGACAAGTAAGTGTGTTCACCTAGCGAGCTAACAACTGACTGTCTAGGAACACTAAAGAATGATGTGAGAGAAGTGTAACCATGGTAACTGAAGCGAACATGTGCTGTATTATGACAGCAACTGCCGTGAAAGCCTTAGTCTAAACACTTTTGCTTTTGCTTCAAGGACAAACTTAAGTTTCAAACTTAAGGCTTTTTTATGCAACTGGACCCTGGTTTTTATGACAGCTCTTGTGGGACATATACTGTTTTTACATATTTATTTACCCATCATTCTCTTTCTGGTGCTTAGGTGTTGTCTCTTTTTGAAGCGGCGTGTTGAGGAGACACCTTTGGCCACACACAGGAGTTGAGGTGAGGGCGGGGTTATCCAGATTCAGATGCTCCACCCCTGATATGTTGCAGAACTGGAGAAACAAACAGACAAGGCTCATGACCAAAGGCAACCTCAGTACACTAATTCTATAAGGAAGTAGTGAAGCTGAGGTGGAGATTAGCGCGTGTGAAAAAAGAAAAACAGGTTTCATTTACTCGTGATGGTGTGAATGGCAGCGACTTCGTGGGTGTTTTCTTGGGAGAATTTGAGATATTTTCCAAGAAGGAGGAGCAGGTCCTGTCACACAACGGAGACGGCTCCCCCCTCTCTCTTCTCCTCTTCCTCCCAATGGAGGCCTGGGTGGGTTTAGATGAGCTGATAGGAGTCAGGGAAGTGACTCCAACCAGACCAAATGGCGCGCAGTTCTTATCACGAGCAGAGATGGCAGTCTGAGTGTTGAGTGTGTAGCTCATTGAATTGTCAATCGTCCTCTCTTGCAGGAGGGTGGTGTAGCCAGCCTGGTTGTGCCTGGGCGGTGTCGCTGCCTCTGACAGGTCAAAACTGGCCATCTCGCTCCAGGCAACAGGGTCCTGCAGAGCGAAACACATCTACAGTAGATCTTTAATACATTCATGACTTTTGGTTAATAAAATCATACTGAGATAAATTTATTTTCTGTTGCATTCCCTCTTAAGTTGTCACAATACCACAATTTTAAACTTCAACACAACTCTAACATAAAAAAAACAATATTCAATACTGCTTTTAGTACCACTATAAAAAGAAACAAAAGTCCTAGACACTCAAAGTAGGATTTTTTTTTAAGAAAATCAACAATCTGCACAGAGTGCTGGTATAGAAAATGTCACTGAACACTGTCTGGTTTTGCTGCAAGCTAGGATTTCAGGCAGGACAATAAAAACTGAATTGAAATGATGTCTGGAATGAGCACTTAGATTTTTTTATGGCATCAGTAGCATTTACAAGACATGGTATTGAAAAAGTCTCTAAGTATCGATATTCATTTGACAACCTTCTGTTACTCACAGAGTCAATGAGCTCCATGGTCTCTGCGAACTCCGGTATGGTCTGCAGGGTGGAGAGCACAGTGCTGGCCTCTACAGCCAGGAACTTGCTGGGGGACACAGGAAGCTGTGGTGGGGGCCCCTGAGGGATCTCCGGGCCCCTCCAGGTCCTTCTCTCCGCCTGCTCCTCCAGGCTGCTGCTACTTGTCGTCAACGTGTCGTCTGACACACTGTCGGACCAGGCTGAGTACTGCTCCAGATTCTG